>VNJW01008039.1:0-23272 GCA_008042615.1 Drosophila auraria | reverse complement strand
TTTAATTTCATTAAGATCGGACAACTATATCATATAGCTGCCATAGAAGGGATCGGTCGATTTATATGATAATGTAAAATTCTACATGTAAAATGTAAAATTTAAAAAAATTTACATAATTTGACATTTTTTTTTAACATTACCAAAATGGATCGATTTTTAATGATCCTATTGCAGACTGCAAGGGTATACAAACTTCGGTTTACCGAAGTTAGCTTTCTTTCTCGTTTTACATTAATTTCGCCATCATTCCTATGGTAGCTATAGGATATAGTGGTCCGTTTTCGGCCGTTCCGACATATATACTGCGTGCTAAAGAAATAAGAATATGCTGAAAATTTCAGCCCGATAGCTCAAAAACTGATAGACTAGTTCGCGTAGAAACCGACAGACAGACAGACAGACGGACATGGCTAGATCGACTCGGCTGGTGATGCTGATCAAGAATATATATACTTTATGGGGTCGGAGATGCCTCCTTCACTGCGTTGCAAATATCATGGCAAAATTATAATACCCTCTGCAAGGGTATAAAAACTAAAATAATACTGAAGTATGGATAAAACGACTTAAAAAAAAAAACTAAAATAAAAGTGGAGTATTCCGAAACGGAACGAACGAAAGTTCTTTCTTCCCTTCATATGAATTTTTATTTAAAAATGAACACTTATCGCTGTTCAAATACAAGCTCTTCCAGCGAAAGAAACATCTCTTGGTGTGTGTAACAATAAAAACTAAGAAACAGAATGAGGAATGCATTTGTAATGGCCTTGTGTAGTTTGTCTAATGCGATATGGTATGACTATGATTTGTAAATCGAGTGGGCTATTCTAGTGAAGCCATTAAACAATACATATAGTAAGATGGTATTCCGTGAGTCCTCGTTCACTTCTTGAGCAACTTGCTCATATCCTTGTTCTGCTTGTTCATCTTCAGGTCGACATCCTCGATTTTATAGTTCATATTGTCCAGAAGCTCGTTCTGCGACTCAATTTCGCCGCCCAGATCGGTGGCCAGCATCTTTAGTACCGAGAGATTGCTGCACATGTCCTCCAGATTGGCGTCAATCTGAGCCTGGAAGGGATTTACCGCCTGGCGTTGTTGAGTTTGATAGGTGCTGCTAGGATCGCCGCGCAGCCTGCTAACTGGATGATTGTCATAACGTTCCGCTGGGGAAAGAGGAGCAGGTGGGCTTGCCCCTCCACAGGCGCCTAGATCGATGTTGCTATTAGCCTCCTGGGAGGATTGGCTGGTCGTTGGTGAGCCAGCATTCGTGGATGGCTGATCCCGGTTGCCGGCGAGGTAGTTTTTAAGCCCACCAAAGACGCTCTTGAGGCCGTTGAGGTGGCGCTGGCTAAAGCGCAGAGTTGAGCTTATCTCGTCCAGCTGATGCGAAGTCTTCTCCAGCTGCTCCCGCTGCTTGGCCAGCTCCACAGCCGTGGCCTTGCCCACCTCCTGGGTTTCGTAAAGCAATCCTAAGAGTAAGAGGCGAGTAAGTGAGTAACGCCCCTTAATTAGCTGACTTTTAGCCCGCGTAGCTTACCCAAGCTCTTGTGGGTGGAGTCCAGGGTTCGCTGCTCGATAGCTCGCCGCTTCTCCGCATAGGCCAGGCGCTGGGCGGCAATCGAGGGGGAAGACGTTATCTCTTCGTCGTCATCGTCCTCCAACTCAAAGGGATTGGTGCTCCTCTGCTTGGGTACACTGCCAGTTCGCTTGTTCTGCAGGAACAGGTCATCGTCCACATCCTCGAACCTGTCCACGTCATCGAAGTGGTCGTGCACCGGCTGTAGGTAGTTGTGGGCCATATTGCGTACAAAGATAGACAAGAGAATTTTCCAAATTGGCAAATTTTGTTGTGTTTTTAGACTTTTATCTCCTTTGTTGTTGTCTGCCAATAGGAATGACCTATCGATAGCGCTGAAGCTGGTAAAGTATCGATAGCTAACGGTGAACAGCTGCTTAACAGTCTGGCAGCACTGCTAGCCTTTCGTTCAAAAGTTTTTCGCTCTTTTTTCTGTGTGTTTTCCGTGAAGAAAGTATTTTTGCCTGAATTGTCACGCTCGAAATATACCGGAAATCATTGAAAACCCCCCAAACATAATTTCGCGCCGTAATAAGCAGAACTAGTGTGCCCAGTCGACAACTTGTCAGAAAAGCTTGCTTTTTTAATCACTGATTAGAGGCGTTATGGTATAATCGACGGCGTCGCAATTGTGTGTAAAATTTTTTTAAGTCAAAAGGAAACTGAAAACTTAAATTGTAGCAAACCGAACGTCACAAATTCCAGGACAGGTCACGGCGAAAAAAGAAACACAACCAAATGCTTTGCAAATCGCACCTTGTGGCCGCGTCATGTGTCCTGCTTGTTCTGCTGGCGGCGGCAGCGGCAGCGCAGTCGGCGACGGCGCAGTCAGGAGTGCAGCCAGGTGGCAAGCTCATTGAACTGGACGAGGACAATTGGCACCTTATGCTCCAGGGCGAGTGGATGATCGAGTTGTGAGTGAAGAAAGAGCTCCTCTAGCTGCCCATGCCCCATTCCCTTTAGATGGTAGCCCCCCGTCCCCCTGACGTAACGCGGACGGGGCGTGGTGCGCCGGTTTCCGACATCGCCCGGCAAGCTGGTTTTCATGTTTCCCTGGAATGCTGCACATTCCGTTGTTTGTTCTGTTCGATGACTCATCCCGGTGGCAGCTGTCTGAAGAGAGTCTGTTCTTGTCTATTTTTAGCTTTGCTCCGTGGTGCCCGGCTTGCAAAAATCTGGCTCCCACATGGGAGCGCTTTGCTCGCGTGGCCAAGGATGTCCAAGTGCAGGTGGCCAAAATCGATGTGACCACTTCGCCCTCGCTCAGCGGACGTTTCTTTGTCACTGCCCTGCCCACGATCTATCAGTAAGTCTATTTGGAAATTTAGCTTTGCAGCGAAGAGAAACTAATATAATCCCCTGCAGCGTCAAGGATGGCGAGTTCCGTCAGTATCGCGGCGCTCGGGATGGCGATGCCCTGCTATACTTCGTGAAGAAGCAACAGTGGCAGAGCATTGAGCCACTGTCCGCCTGGAAGAAGCCCGACACCATTCACATGTCCATTCTGTCCTACTTCTTCAAGCTGTCCCACACACTGAAGGTACGTTCACCTAGCTGGCTTATCGCCTCAGTTCATTGCATGAGACAGAAGCGGAAGCTTATCGGCGGGGTCAGCCCGCTGACCCGGCGATTACCGCGCATTCCCATTCGCTAATTGACTCATCCTCTGGTCTTTGCTCTCTGCCGTTGTTTTGTATGTTTGGTTCATGTACGTACTAATAGCACACGCAAAAACTCTTTAAGGACTTCAACGGGCGCCTGCAGGAGGAGTACGGCCTGCCCACGTGGGGATCCTACGCCCTATTCGCCATCGCCACCATCTTTGTTGGAGCCGCTCTGGGCCTGCTGCTTGTGTGCCTTGTGGACTTTGTTTATCCACCCAAGAAATCGCAGCGCCAGAGCTTCTCCGAGTCCCAAGAGAATCTCGTCGAGGGCGTAGAAGATCTGGCCACCGAGGAGATCGAGGATGATGGCGAGGCCGATGAGAACGAGGACGAGCAGCAGGATAGCGATGCGGAAGAGCAGGAAGATGAAGAGGACGAGGAAGAGGAGGAGGAAAGCGAAGAGCAGGCGGGCGATTCACCATCACAGGAAAAGGAAGCCGACAGCGAGCCGGAGAAGACCGAGAAGCCAGAGCCCAAGCAGGTCGGCGATTCTGCGCCTGAAAAGCCAGAGAAGACGGAACAGGTGCGCAAGCGCAAGCCCCGCAAGGGCGACTAGGTGCAGCCGGATCCCTCCAGGAGCAGCCTTAGCGATCAGAAGCGGCAACAAAAAGACTAACACACACAGAATCGAGATAGCACAACCTATTAAAGGGCTTATTTTAAGCGGATTCTATCCCTGCTTTGCGCACAAATCTGATTCTTTTTCCCCCCTCTTAATCCTAGCCAGAAAAGGGAAAATGTTGTTACTACTTTTCCAGCGGAGACGGCGCCTCATGTATTTCTTATTATGTAAAACAATTTTATACACTATTAAGCGAAAAACAAGCGTAACAATAACTAAATATAACTTTAGATATATACACTTTCATTTTGAGTTTGCCAAGCATTGTTTCTTGTGTTCATACCGATTTCCCTCACCATTGTGTAACGATAATCTTTCCCCTATTAAGCATTTCATTTGTAATTTAATTTCAATCAAATTGCAAATTGTATTAAATTTCGTATTACAAAATAAACTAAAAAAGAAAAACCATTAATTAGCTTTAGAAACTCTGCTTCTGGCTGGTTCCATATCAAGAGTAGTAAGGTACAAACAACTTCTTGGTGCTGAACTTATACAGATCCCGCTAGGATAAAGGAAGAAATGTGGCTCTAACATGTTGGGAATCGGGGAAAATACGCTTAAGCTTCGGCGGGCTGAGGAGCTTTTTAGAAACTCAGATCCTGAATGGTTTCTTATCTCCCCTTATCGGTGAAACCTCGGAGATGGTTATTTTCCAAGATTTAGACGATTGAACGTGATTAAAAGATCTCTATACTTATTACACAGAGCTGCTAAATTTCATGTACTTTCAGTTCCAAGAATAGTCGGGTTATAGGTTATTTAGACTTTTGACTCAAAATTATATATAATCCTGGAGTGATGCATCATTCCGAACAACAGATTCGTATTCAGCGCGAAAAAAAAATCCATCAGAATCACCCCCGACAGTTCTTGTAACCGAAATTGATCTTTTAATTGAAATGTTGCTGGCCTGTGTGGTTAAAGAACGACATTAAAATCTCCATAACTTCTTTAAAAATCATCGTATAGCAAGTACAAATTCGTTTTAAGGCTAAGAATGAGTACTACAAGACTACAAGACTACTAAAAATTTAAAACAACCAGGCCTGTTCCAGTTTTCACTCGGAAGTAAATTTGATAACATTTTCGGATTTTCCTTTTACGGATTTCCATTGTTGATTTCATAAAATTTCCCCTTGGTCCTGACGTGACGTGGAGTCTTTTGGAGCACAGATACGTGTTCATCTATAAGAGTCCCCCAAATGCTCGTGCATCTGAATCAGGTAGATATCAAAGAACAATCAAAAATCTTCGTTGACGAAGTCCTGTTCCTTGCAAGAGTCCACACGAAATTAAATCCATTTCAGAATTTCAGATTTTTGAAATAATTTACATTTAAAGCTTATAAAGCTTAAAGCTTAAATAACTTAATATTAATATGCATTGTTCCCTTTCATAGTTGTCTGAAATAGAAAAGCATAGTATAATCCAGAATATACAGCTTTAAATATAAGTTTCTTGTACAGTAACATATGAATTAGTTATTTACAAAAAGCTGTAATTCCAAGAAAACAAAAAAAAAAAAAACAGAAGTTTCAGTTCTATTTTCAATCGCATTTTATTTAAATAAATAAAAGAGACTTCCTTCCTGGTAAAAGGTTTACAAATTTTATTATCAGTTTATTGTAGTAGCATATGAAATAAGAAAAAAATCCCTGCAATTTCTTGATGTGTTACAACTACAAATAATTGAAATAAGAGTGTGTGTGTGGGTGGTGTGTGTGGCCGAAATGACTTGAATTTCTAATACATGTTTCTTTCCGAAAGGTTTAACAAAAGTGTGTGGCGGTAACTATTGCTTAAAATAGTTTACTTGTTGTTCTGCGACATACAAATAGTCACGACTATATATTCGTATATATATATATAAAGAGTACAAAATGATTATACAAATATCTCTTCTGTAAAAAAGGTGATTCATCTTCAGCGTTGCTTTGCCTGATCGATCTGTTGGCACTTGTGATTTAAATCGGAATTAACTGGTTTAATTACAACATTTTGATTATTAAACAAATAATATTTCTTTCAACAAATTGCTATGGCTATTGTAAGGTTTTTTCTTGGGGGGTTTCGGGGATAAGGTACTTGTGGTGTGTGTGTATATATATATTAGATATAATATATATTAGATATATATCATTTGGTTGTAAAAGTTGTACTATTGCAGCGTATGGAGGATGTTTGGTGGGTGGCTCGGGCAGGGATCAGGATCGGGATCAGGATCTGGATAAGGTTCGTTTGGGGCTGTGGCTGTGTGTTTTCAAATACTTTAAGTAATTGTCTGTATGAGTGTTTGGAAATTTGGACTGTTGTGAATTTCGGTTTTCAGGCTGGCCTTCTTCAGTTAATTCGTATTCGTACAAAATGGCGAGATGTCAACAAAAACAATTGTGTTAATTACTTTGAAATATTCAAAAAGCAATCGTCATGCGTCCGTCAACTGCAGCTGAAAGCAGACTCTCCGCACAAGTCCTCCCCTGCTTCGGTGTCGGGAGGATTGGATTTGCTTTCAGCCCCAGAGATTGGGATTTGTTGTAAAATTAACCTGGGATAATTTTATAACAAAGGCGCACTTCAGGCTTAAACTACTAAATAACTAATTGAGGTATGATGAGGTGTGGTGAGACGGCCTCTCGGGGTCGCTTGATGAGTGGAAATTTTGACTGAATTTCGTAAACCGGTCTATTGCATAAAATTGCAGGTCTTCGTCCGTCGCCCGTAGGGGCACGGACAAGTAAAAAAAGCGTAGCAAACTAGTTGGGCAGAGGGAAAAGGATGCGGAGATGATGCAAGCCAAATCCAAGGACTGCTAGGCCACGAAGTCGAGCGGCCGGTTGAAGCCACCCTTGCGATTCATGTACTGGCGGTACTTTCGCTTTAGGATTACATGCACTTCTCCGACATCGTTGCCCTCGACCTTCCTGTTTTTGGTGGTGTCAAACGTGCAGAATCCCATTGTCTTCAGCATCTCAACCTCTTCCGGCGATTTACCCTCCAGATCGGCTTCGTTGATCTTGGGACGGTCGGCAGCTGCCGCATTGTTCCTTGTCGTTCGTCGCGACGTCGATGGTCCAGAGCTGCTGTTGCCGCCGCTGCTTCCGCCGCCGCCGCCGCCTCCGGCGCCCCTCGAGCGCGATCTGCAAAACGACCATGAATTTGGGCATCGTGAATTGTGAGTTTCAATACTTTTTGCGTGCAAGCAGCGAATGAGTGACAGATTGCCGCCACGCTGAAGTGCCTGTTGATTGCATTCGAATTGCAAAGAGCCTGGGAATTAACTGGGGCGACCTTGAACACAGTCCTGCTCACCCGGATTGTGCAATTTGAGGATTTAATTAAGGAAATGAGCGACACTTGGCAACCGGTAGGGTAACTTCATTAAGGGTCTCATTAAAGTTTAGGCTTCCGGGAAATATATGTATATTATTCAGCTATTGATTCATAATTTAAGAAAAAAATAGTAAGAAAGCTAAGCTAATGGCCTTGAGCGCGCATCTTCCCAGGGCTTTATCTCCACAACTTTCAATGGGATCGTCTTAAGAAGTAAATAAAAATATTCTGAGAAAAAGTTACATTTTTTGGTGCGCCCCAGAAAGAACGTTGGAAAGCTGCTAGCCCCCTGGTAGTCATCCAATGTTTATCATCCAATTGTTGTTAAATTTTTTTACTATTTTATTTTACCAAATTGTTTAGCTCTTGCTCTTAGTTTTTGGGATAGAGTGCTTTATACAGACAGACGGACGGCTAAATTGGCTCGTCTGGCGATGCGTAGATCAAGAATATATACTTCTTGGGGTCGGAGAAGGCTCCACCTGCCTATTGAATACATTTTCGGTTGGAATTAACTTATAAAACCCGAGTACTCTATGAGTACCGCCTATAAATTTGGCTAAATAATCGAAAAATGGGATAAGAATAATGTGTTTTAAAATAAAAACCAAAACTGTATGTAACATCTAAAAAGACAAAGATCGGCTCCACCTCGATATAAACCTCTAAACAAAAATACCTAGATTCCTTAATTATTCCTAACTGATCCTTTAAAAACCTTTTAGCAGAACAGACTCCTTTTCATTTTGTTTTGTGTTGTATTTAGCGCATAGCGCTCGCTCTTAGATGACATTTTTATAGAAGATAACAGAAAAATCGCTTAGATCAAGTATAAAAGTTGGTGGATATAATTTTTCGCCTAGGACATGTCCTCGATGAGGGCGGCTCGCAGTTTGGTCGTGACCGTGGCCGGTTGGGCCTGGTTCAGCTTGAAGACGCTCTCGATCACCGAGATCTCTGTGGCCGTTGTGTTCATGCCGACGAAGGAGAGCCAGTCGTTGACCACCATGCCAGCGGCGAGGACCTCGCTGCCGCGATTTACTGTTCCCGCAACCAGGGGAACCTGCAGTAGGGACGAAAGCTCATCCTGATCCTCTATGCTCGTTTTGGGATGCACCATGCCGCCCTGATTGCTCAGCACGGTGTAGGAGCCCACCAGTGTGTTATCAGCAATGGTCTGACGGAAGACCTCCACCTTGAGCACGTCTCCGATAATCTCTTCAGTCTCCTTGTCCAGATCTGGATGGACCAGCGCAACATAATCGTTGCAGGCAATTACGTTGCCCAGAGCAGACAGGCGCTCCTCAACGCGCTGGATTTTCACAGCATCCGGCAGACTGTTGCGCAGGTGCTGCAGCTCCTCGTCGGTGGTGGAATTGGGCACCAGCAGGCCGTTCCTGTTGCCCACCGTCAGGCGTCCAATGATGCGGCACCCGCCCACATTGGCGTGCACCACGGGAATCGTCTCGGCCAGCTCCGCCTCGAAGGCACTGTAGAAGGTCTCGGAGCCGCCGATGGCCACCAGGCAGTATGTGTTGGTTAGCTTGGTGAAGACGCCGATGTCGTCGTTGTTCTCGAATTGTACGCGCAGCGCCATTTTCTCTGTATGTACTTGGTTCTCTTCGCTGTTTCGACTCTCTTGTATCTGGTTGCGCGGCCTGACTCAGCCTGGTCCGGAAGAGCTACTCGATTTTGTTTATAAGGCCGGAAAATTAGTTAAACGCAGTGATGAAATTCGCCAATTTCACTTCACGTGGTAATTTTTTTTTGTTGAGCCGCCAGAGCTGCAAGTTAATCGATTGCCTGCCTGCCTGCCTATCGAACTGAGCCCTATCGATACTCGCTGCGAGTGAATAAAATGTTTGCTGGGTTGGCCTCAGCCACCCCGCCCCCTCCCGACCGACATAACGCTTAAATGTAGGTTTAGGTACTAGAAGTTATACTTATCGTTATGGCTTTTGGTACACTACACTTTGTTATTCACCTAGATCGCCGGCCCCGCGCACGATCGCGTTCCCGCTCCCGGTCACGGCTGCGACTTCTGTCACGCGTGCGCTCCCGGTCACGGCGACTGCTGCTCCCACTGCCGCCGGCGCCTCCAGGTCCGACTCCTACGATGGCTTCTCTTTCCCGGGAGCGGCGTTCCCTGCGCTTCTTCCGCTCGGTTCGCTCCTTTTCGCGTCTCCTGTGCGCCGGCGAGGCGGGACTCCGGCTGCGGCCCATTTCTCTGTTTCTGTTAGCTATGCGGCTGCTTGTGTGGCGGTTTTTGTACTAGATGTTGTGCCTGCCACGGAAGGAAGTGGTTATAGCGTCGCCATCGCGAACGTGTCGGAATTCACTGGCTCACCGTTGCTCTATGCTGTGTCTAGCATTATTTGGGCGACACCGGCGGTGGCTAAAAACGCGCTAACTTAAAACTAAAACGCAAATAAACAACGCGCTTTATCAGGCCGCGACGCCGAAACAGAATGAAGACACAAGGGGGTGCTAAAAATATCTCAAAACAGCAGTATATCGATATATTGCAGATATCTATCGATATATATGGTCAGTCAACCAGTTGTCAATAGACATATTTTTCTATGGGCATTATCGAGTTACCTGGTAACTAGTTACCAAGTATAAGGCCCTGTTTCTACTACAGTTGCTTTTTCCAATTCTGCTTTTTCCCGAAAAAGCAGCTTTTTTCCTTTTCGATAGTATCGATTATTTCAGTCTTATTCTGCCTATCGATGTGTGATTTTCCCCAACTATCACCACTAGCCAGCTGTTTTTTGAACAAATGAAATTGGCTGGCTTAATAAATATTGAACGAATTCATGATTTTCTCCGCGTTTTGTAAACTAATCAGCATTTAATACCTATTTCGTTTAGCGGTCTGTGGATTGAACTGGCTACTGCACTTCTGGACGATCCTAGCCTCCTTCGTAAAGGGCGTCCTCTCTTCCTAGCCGATCACTTTCTCTGCAGCTGCTCGGCTTTGTAAAACTCTACTTGGGCATTGCAATAGCTTGCAAGCTGACACCTTCAGATAGCTGAGCCCTGTGGACAGAAGGACGTTGGTGCGCAGCAGTGGCGTCAGCGACGGTGCGCAGGGATCCTCTCACTTTTCTAAATTCGCTTCATGTTTTTAACGGAAGCGGAGGCGGAGTTTGGTCGGTGGCGGGGCGTATACCCAGATTTATCTTTCTCCTCCGGGGGCACGACCGCCTCCACTTACTCCTCCTTTGGCAGGGCCAGGTGATGTGAATTCGGGATCATAAGAGACTTGTTTAAGAAGAGACGGGTTGATGCGTCTGCATCCGAGTTGTGGCTTCAGTCTATGAGATTCCAGTGGACTGAAGTGGTTCCTGCAAGTTCCTTCAGTCAAGCGGCTGCCTGGCAGAATTATTGCAAATAGAAAATAATGTCTAGCTCATAAAATTATAATCTTAGTAAACATTGGTTTGAATTTTGAATTGAATTTAGTTTTCCGCCAAATCAAAACGTAAACAAAAAACAGCTGTTGCCGTTCACGATAGTGCTAAAAAGCACTTTTTCCTAGTAGAAACACCTTTTCTGCTTTTCGTGATTTTCGTGCGATAGTTGGAAAAAGCAACGTAGTGGAAAAATACCCTAACTTAACAAATAGGATAGAGAAATTGGGACAGGACAGCATTAATTTAACACATAAAAACACTCTTCTTTTACGATTATCCTTACAAAAAATACCCTTATGTAAAAAAATCCCCTTGGGAACAGGGTATATCTATCTATCTTCTATCTTCTTTTCTTTCCATTACATATTTACATATTTGTAGTTGGAGAATTCTCTAATAGAAATATGTCTCTGTATAAGAAACGACTTTAATGTTTATTTAATTTTTAGTTTAGTATACAAATTTAATGTTTATAAATTTATTCAATCTACGATCGCATAGTTTAAATGAACCACTAAAATGGCGTCCGATCTCAATTCTTCAGCCCTGAAGATCGGGTTTCGGGAGCGCCCTGCCAACTTCTCTGAAATAGAAAGAAATGCATCTTAAAGATTAAGATACACACAACAATCTGTAAGTGCGTCAGAATTTTCGGAATCCACGGTTCGCTGGAAGCCGCCGAAAAAACAATTAAACAATTAAATGTCTGTGCACAACATAGATGCTATCGCGCAGTAGGATAGCTCATAGTAATTAGCCAAACATTGTGATCTGAACCGATCCGTCCGGTATTCAGCATGTTGTCGGATCTGCGTCTGCGAAATACCTCTGAGGCTGTTGCAGCTCTAGCCTCTTTGGGGCTGGGACTGGTTTTGCTCGTGTTCGTCGCCACTACGCCGTCGTCTGTGGAAGCCACCCAGTCGGGGATTTACATAGACAATGGCAAGGATCAGACGATCATGCACCGAGTGCTCAGCGAGGACGACAAGCTGGATGTGTCCTACGAGATACTAGAGTTCCTCGGCATTGCCGAGCGTCCCGCCCACTTGAGCAGCCATCAGTTGTCGCTGAGGAAGTCGGCGCCGAAGTTTCTGCTAGATGTCTACCATCGCATCACGGCGGAGGAGGGCTTGGCCAATGATCATAATCATCACGATGATGACGATGACGAGGAGGATTCCTATGAGCGGAGCCATCGCTCCAGGAGAAGTGCTGATCTCGAGGAGGAAGATGACGGCGAACAGCAGAATAACTTCATCACCGATTTGGACAAGCGTGCCATAGACGAGAGCGACATCATCATGACCTTCCTAAACAAGCGCAACCACAACGTGGAGGAGCTGCGCCACGAGCACGGCCGCCGCCTGTGGTTCGATGTCTCCAAGGTGCCGAACGACAACTACCTGGTGATGGCCGAGCTGCGCATCTACCAGAACGCCAACGAGGGCAAGTGGCTGACCACGAACAAGGAGTTCACAATCACCGTCTACGCCATTGGCACTGGCCCTCTGGGCCAGCACACCATGGAGCCACTGTCCTCGGTAAACACCACGGGCGACTATGTGGGCTGGCTGGAGCTGAACGTCACCGAGGGCCTGCACGAGTGGCTGGTCAAGACGAAGGAGAATCACGGCATCTACATCGGAGCACATGCCGTCAATCGGCCCGATCGCGAGGTGAAGCTGGACGATGTGGGCCTGATTCACCGCAAGGTGGACGACGAGTACCAGCCCTTCATGATCGGCTTCTTCCGCGGCCCGGAGCTGATCAAGGCGACTGCCCACAGCAGTCACCATAGGTCCAAGCGCAGCGCCACACATCCGCGCAAGCGCAAGAAGTCGGTGTCGATGAACACCGTTCCCCTGCTCGACGCCCCCATGGAGAACACACGCAGCTGCCAGATGCAGACGCTGTACATAGACTTCAAGGATCTGGGCTGGCACGACTGGATCATCGCCCCCGAGGGCTACGGGGCGTTCTACTGCAGCGGCGAGTGCAACTTCCCACTCAATGCCCACATGAACGCGACGAATCATGCGATCGTCCAGACTCTGGTCCACCTGCTGGAGCCCAAGAAGGTGCCCAAGCCATGCTGCGCTCCGACCAGACTGGGGGCGCTGCCGGTGCTGTACCACCTGAACGACGAGAATGTCAACCTGAAAAAGTATAGAAACATGATTGTGAAATCCTGCGGGTGCCATTGAATTCAATTTACCACTTTAGGCTTAAGCACTATAAAGCATTTCTGTGTCTGTGAAGATGTGTGTCCATCTCTGTACTAATCTCGAATATTTTTTATACAAAATATACAATACACATACAGCGCTGTACCTAACTGAACTCTCAGTGTACCTAATGCGACTTTAATTGAGGATGAAGAGGGGATAAATTAATTAAACGAGGGAAGAGCAGGCCTTTGCTCTGGAAGAAGCTCACTGCTCTTTCCGTTATAATTTTCGGGAGGCGCTAGCAACTGTGCCAGGAATTGTGCACATCTGCACTGGGTGAAAAAGTTTTGATTTATTCTTTAGTCGTTCGGGCTCGAGACCATCAAATATTACATACGAAACGGAAAGTTCCGAGTTTGAGATCGAATTTTTGCCAGTGTATTCTCCTGCCTCGCACATTTTGGGTAGCTCATGACTGCGGCGGGTCGAGACGGTAGCGGTTGTTGTCGTTTGTTGTCGTCTACCCCTCAGTTGCTCTTTCCGTTATGATTCGTGCCCAACTCGAAAATGTATAGGTTTAATTTAATTTATTTTAATTTTTATTTTTAAGGCTGATTAAGACACTTAATAAACTTGACTCTTTATTGTCTCTGCATTTGGCAAACAGTTCTTAGGTTTAGAAAAAATATTTGTACGTTCATTTCATTATATGCATTCCATACAGCATTCACATTTAGTTCAACACAATAATAGTTGCAGGCTGACTCAAATCATCTCCATGCGCTTGAATAAAAAAGGGGAAACGAAACAAAACACAGAGCTTAGCGCTTGTGGATCCAATGATGACGAAAGGCGAAGAGATCCATTATCAGGTTTCCAACACGCTTGTCAATCAGACAAGACATTAGGCGGCCGTCGAATACTGGCACATTAACCTTCAAGGATATGCATGCATCTCTGAAGGTTTAAACTCGATTAGATGTGAATCATTAATAAGTATAAGGATCTTAGCCAACTTACAGAATTTCATAGACCGGAATAGAGTTGCGAAAATACTCCTTCAGTGTGAATTCCCCGTTAATGGTCTTGGCTCGGCTCACGCTGATCATAACATCGGGATTCTTTCTGTATAAAATAACAAAGATATGTCTGATGGGTGTCTCGATCGGTCGAACGAACTTCCCGAGCACGCTTTCAATGAACAAGCTGCTGGTCTTGCTGTAGAAGCCCTCGCTATCCTCCTCCGTGTACAGCATGAAGAACTGCCTCTCCACCATGTGCGTATAAAACTGTTCCTGATTCTTGGTCAAGGGCCTGTTCTCCTCAATTTCCCGTATCCAACTGAAGTGGGAATTCACGGTTAGCAAGTACACAGGCGGCAGTGTGGCAACTGGTCGGTAACTGATAGTCGGGGGCTTGGCGAAGCCTATGTAGGACTCTTCGCTCTCAAAGACCTTTGATATGGTCTCAGCCAACGCGGCATGATTCGAGCCCGGCGGCCCAGACTCGCGCCGCCACATCTCCTGGTCGCAGCAGTTCCTCAGCAGTTCGTAGTACATCTTAAAGAAGTACTGACGCGTCTTCATGACCAGCTCGACAATGGGCTTGGGCATGACCATCCAGATCCATTCGTCAATGAACAGATGGGCGTTGCGATCATTCGACTGGCTGTCGCACACTTGCGAGAGCCGGAGACGGGGAGGTCCTGATAAATAAGACAATATAGTGTAAATAAAACATGTAGGAAAGCTACAGTCGAGCGTGACCGACTGTGAGATACTCGGTATTCAATTCATTGTGGGTGAAATTAAGGTGCATATGGACATGGAACAAAAAAAATGTTGACAAATGAAGACAAATGTTGCTAGAAACATGTTGAGCAACACGCAAAACAGACAAATGTTGCTAGGGACATGTTGAGCAACACAACAACATCTAAGATCTGTTTACCAACACGGAAAGACAGACGGACAGACGGACATGGCTAAATCGACTTGGCTGGAGTCGCTGTTCAAGAATATATATACTTTATAGGGTCGGAGATGCCTCCTTCTGCCTGTTCCATACATTCTCGGTTGGAACTAACTTGTACCCTGTGGGTACCGGGTATAAAAAAAGGATTACGACGTGAGACTTACCAGAGAACAAAGCCACTGCCAAGGGCACAACCATGGTGGCATACACAATGTGATCCTTCTGCTTGGTGCACACAATCCAGGGCGTGCGAAAGTTCAGAGCAGACATTTTTAGTGGCTCTAAGAAGTCACGAAGCACAGTATTGGGATGCAGGTGTACGTTCGGGGAGAGGGCCGACTTAAGGCACTTATTTCCCTGGTCCACGGCACAGATATTGGGATACATGCCGCCGGTCAGCGCCGCCTTAACAATATGCCAATTTCCGGACATGAGGTTGACATTCACCATACTCAGCTGGCCATGGCCGTGGACCAGGCTCGACAAGCGCAACGAACTGACTATCTCGGAGCGCGTGCAGTTCAGCTGCTCCATTAAGCCATTCAGGACAAAGTCATATTCATCGGTGAGATACAGCGACGGCATCTTGTTCTTCAGCTTGCTCTGCCACTCGTGGAACAGGCGCAGGAAGATGAAGTGGTCGGAGAACTGATTGTCGGCCAGTCGAGAGCGTTCGTTCTTGATGCGGTTCTGAATGTAAATGGTGAATCTGTCCCACAGGTGATCGATGTCCTCGTTGAACGGTATCCCCAGAGGATCCGCCGTGGTTAAAGAACTGACAATGGTGAGTATGGGATCGAGGCACTGCAGCAGGATGCCGAAGATCAGCAAGCGACCCAGTTGGCAGGGCAGCGGAATGTCTTGCAGGTGGCAGCCCAGCCAGGTGACTTCCTCAAGCTCGTCCAGGACGTCTATTTTCTTGAGGAACTGAACGGCATGGTGCACATTGATTAGCGGCGGCGGTGAGATGGTGAAGCTCAGGTATTCGCTGATAATCATGTTCGGCGCCAGCATCTTAACCGTCAGGCAGATCTTGTCCAGCTGCATGGTTCGCAGGCGGGGTTGGCTCGTCTCGGGCAGCCCATTGAACGCCTCCTTGGATATCAAGCGGAAGCATTGAGCGTCGGGAGCTGGGGATGGGATGTTTTACCTAAAATTTAATCCCCCGAATCTTCAAGTACCAACCTTTGATATCCAAGATCAACTCCCTACGCAGCAGGCAATCCTTGGACACCCATTCGTACCTATCATCCACACCGTAGACGCTGCTATCATAGACCGTATTCAGCCGGCAAGCGGTATCTATGAGATACTTGAAGGGCACCTCCTGCAAGGGCAGCGACTCGATAATGTCCGTGGTGAGAACAACCTTCACGGTGTCCGAGCAGCGAGACTTGACCAAGGCCTCGATGTACTCGAGCTTTACGTTCTCGTGCAGCAGGAAAATTGACAGCTCCTGCAGGTTGCCAGTGAGGCAGTGACTCAAAAGCATGTAGTTGAGCTTGACAATGTGGTAGTACGTGGGCAAGATGATGAGGATGTTGCCTGGAAAGAAAGAAAATCAAATATTTCAAATACAATGAGGGAAAAGTAACCCTCTTAAATAGCTTTAAATGTGTTTTTAATTTATTAAATCTGATTTACAAAGTTTCCTATACATAAATAAACATTCGGCTTGCCTTCTTCTTCTATATAAACTAAGTGTTAAGACAGACGCACATCAATAAAAATAGATATTGGTATTACTAAATGGCTTTGACATCTTACTCGGCTAAGAACTAATATAACTATTCAACAGAGATATATATGTATGCGTGCAATTGTTTGTGGTTTTTTGTTTTTGTTTCTTGTTCCTCGTGTAGGAGGCGGCTCGACATCTGGTCAGTGACTTTGAGTTCACGAGGTGAGAGGAGGAGTGCAGTGTATAGCAGGAGCTGAGTTAGTTTCGCACTTAAGGCTACGACGACGAGCGCTGGTCGCTCTCCAGGGCTTTGATTTGTCGCAGGATCTCGCTCTTCTTTTTCACCTTGTCCAGCTGGTCCTTGTCCAGCTTCTTCTGTTCGCCGGCCTGGATCCTGCTCTCGATTAGCTCGATTTCGCGGATTTTCTTTCGCAGCTTTTTCAATTGCTTGGTGGCATCCAGCTCCTGGGATCCCTCCTCCAGCCTAAGATTGTTCTCCAAGGCCTTGGCAACGGCGTTGACCTCCCGGCTGCTGCTGCTGCCGCTGCTGCTGCCAGAGGGCTGATGCTGATTGACTTTTGGCGGCGGACACGTGCTGGACGCGGAGGGCAAAACCAGAAGGCCGGGCGCCGGTGCCTTGGGATTGTGCCTGGCCACCGCCTCTTGCTTCTTGGCCTTGCTGCGCTCCTGCCTCTCGCGCTCCTTCTTGGCCTCGGCGGCCACAAGGGGGCACATGCCAGGCGGCACTCCGCCGGTCTGCCGTTGGGCCACAAACTGCTTGCCCTTGCTCTCGTACAGCGGCACCTCCTCCTGCGGCACGTAGCCGTCCTTCACGCGGCGGGCCTTGCGCCAGGTGCCGTCCGGGCGCTTGGTGGCCGGAATGAACTTGCCCTCGCTGCTCTGAAGGTAGGTGCTCATCTTGGTGGTGCTTCTATAAAAAAAAACAATGCCCAATTGCCAAGCGATACCAATCGATAGGCCGTGCGCCGGAGGTGGAACTTTTCAGTGCCGTCACTTCCCGCGATTAATCGCTTTTTGAGCTTGGCGAACGAGTCACGACGCGGTCACTGGAGCATACCCGTTACCAAAGCCCGGGAAAACGAATTCGAAAACCTAACCTAATGTCCTATGGATAACCGTTACCCAAGCCCGGGAAAACAAATTCGAAAACCTAACCTACAATATCCTATAATCCTTAATCCCACTTACCTGGCGAAAACTCCGGCTTGGTGCGCAGCAAATACATGATGTCAATTATGAGATCGTAATCCACAAACTCCGGCTTGGCATTCTTTACGACATAGCCGTGGAGGCTGTAGTTGTTCAGGACATCTATGCATTCATGGTTGCCCTTGGAAGCAGCCAGAGAGATGGCGTTCTGCTGCTGTATGTCCACAATGTAGGGATCGGCGCCCATGAAGAGCAGCAAACGAAGGTGATTGGCGTTGTTGAGCTCGGAGGCTATCAGGGCGGCGGTCTTGCCGTTGACGGAATGGCGGTAGTTCACCGGCACCAGATCATAGTTAATGGCATACAAGAATGGACGGATGGCGGCGTCGGTGCCCAGATCCTCGTAGGCCTGTAGGCAATTGTCCATCTGCTCGTTGCGCTGGCTCTTGGTGCGGAAAATCTCCGGTATCTCCTTGTATATATCCGGGCCCTTATGAATCCCAGCCAAGGCAATGCTGCTGTGTATGTCGTCCAAGTGGGAGACGCGCGTCCTCGACGGCTGCTGCCGCTTCATGTTCACCTCGGCGCCTTCGCCAAAGAATGCGGTGAACTTCTTCAGGTCACCCGTCTGGGAGAGCAGCACCACCCTCAGGTTTGGCCTGCTATTCAAGGCATCCCGCAGCTCGCTCAGCAGAAGGTCGGTGTAGGGATCGTGCAGGTGCACGTCGTTCACCACCAAGTGGCTAATGTTGTGGAACTTCTGGGTGGCGACGGCCCGCAGAAAGTACTGCGCCGTCGAGAAGATAATGTGCGTCTTGGAGCCAACCATGCTGGAGTGGGGCAGCTGGATGCCCACCGTCTCGCCCACCTCCTCGCCAAAGTATTTGGCCGCCATGCGCTGGCTGTTGTGGACCGCCACCACGCTGTCCTTTTCGATGCAAATGATCTTGACATTCGACTTCTTGTTCCCGCAATCATCCAGGATTAGGAGCGGCAAGAAAACAGATTTGTCCCACGACCGATCAGCATCAAACACGATTACTCGATTCGCATAGATCAGCTTCAGGATCTCGTCGTAGTGAAGGTGTCCCGGAAAGCTCTGGAGGAAGATGCGCTGGCCTTCGGTCTTAAAGTAGGCCGTCTGGGGTCGGATTGAGGGCAATGGCAGATGCATTGACCGCCATGTGGGGCGCTCTCTACCCAGATCGGTGTACAGCTCCAGATCCTCCTTTCCCAGAAGCGCTGTTCGGCTTAGCAGTGTGAACATGTTCATGATGCTCGCCGACGACAGGGACAGGTTCTTGGGCTGCTCCATGTAGTGGCGACATGCCTGCTTGAACACCTTGACGCAGTTCTGGCCATTATTGTAGACAATCTGCGATCGCAGACCGTAGGCCCGGGAATGCGCCACGAACGCCTCGTGCTCGCTCGGCCGATATGTGCACGCGAACTGCTGGCAGCATCGTCTTCCGGCCAGGAAATACAGCAACTGCTGCGGAATAAACTTGTCCTGGATAACTTGATTCATTTCTGCATTATCTGCAGGCTGCAACTACCCTCCGCTACTTTTGGAGCCTTGTTAAAAAAAAAAAACAACTTGATCTTTCCGTTGGCGAGAGTTTTGTACGAAAAATGAAATTTAAAGCACAGGGTTGTATTTTCTTCGTTTAAGCTTATTTGTTAGGGGCATTCGAGGTAGTCTACTTGAAAACACGCAGTTTGTTGGTGAACCCCCCTATTTGTATTAATTTAATTTATTTTAAAATGCAACTAAATACTGTTTTTGCAATGATTTTTAATGGTTATGGTAATGGTTTTGCCTTTCCAGCTGTTGTGCTTTTTGGGAAACTTGTGCAAATAAATTTAACGTAAGTGGAGAGTCGCCCTTATGAAATGCTTCATTTTGTAGAAGGCTTCTGTTTAATCGAAGAGAAAAGTTATCGACACTAAGTTGCATTTTTGCAGTGAATTCTTATTGTCTAACGGAACTTTGTAAAGTAGAGGATACTTTGCCGACTTTGTTAAGTATTTGTGTATCCCTGATCAACTTCACCAGGCGATCTGATCTAATCATAAAATTGACTTTGAAACGTAATAGCTCGAGTTTGTCCGGTGTAAACGTTCATTCTGCGATATTGAGTTAACTCCGATATCGATAGGTAACTCCTGTTAGTGTAAATAGGCAATAGCCTATATTTTTCCATTAGCTTTAAAGTTGTTGACCTTAAATATTTATAAGATGTAAGTTTTCTAGTTAGTTTCCCTGATTTAACCCTTCAAGTTGTCAGATATTCCTTGATGTAAAAATAATAAAAATAAAGTCATTAAATTGAGCTTTGGCGCATATTTTATTTCCCAGAGGGATCTATAAATTGTACAATTTTTTGTTATCCAATCATGCAATGGCTCATTCGGCTTCCAGTGCTCCTTCAGGTCTTCTTTTCCAAAACCAAGTACAGTGGGTAGACAATTTAAATCATACAATGAGTACTGACAAATTATTAATTAACCCTTTTTTATGGTTTTTCTTGGAGGTCATGACACCATCGATTCAGTATATTAATTTGCATGCTTTTGCTGGATCGGCGCCGCGATTATCGAACTTTACTTACAACATATCAAATATTTCAAGTACATCATTTTTAAATACCTACAATTCGCACTTTCGTTTTAATGTAGACAGAACATAATTATTTAAGTAGGCTACAGAGGGGGTTTGGTTAAATCAAAGTACTATATATTCTTAAACGCACTCGTACACATATATAATAAGTGTTGGTACCAAATCGTGCTGGTACCACAGCTTTAAAGAAAGTTTGACTTTTCCACAGAGTTTTGCGAGCCGCTGCTCTGATTCGACCAGCCGGAATTGCCATTCTGGAAGACGTAAATGGAAGTCAAAGGCATAAGTTAACTATACAAAGCCTGTGTAATGTGACTACCAACCTGTTGCTGGTCATTGCAGCCCGAGTTGTCGGCTTTGTTCATGCCACCGGCTCCCGCGTTATTTGGATTATTCGATCCCTTACGGCCGCCAAAGTTGGTGTTGTTGTTGGCGTTGTGGCCGCCGTTTTGGGCCATCCAGGATAAAAAATTGCCGCCCTGCAAAGTAACTGAAAGAGTTTTTTGTTTGAAACAATGGTAAGTGGTGGGGAGGCTTGCCTGCTGGTCCTGGTTTTGATTCTGTAGCTGATTGCCTACAAGGCTCCACTGATTGAGGGCAGCAGCAACCAGCGCTGGGTTGATCGGCAATGAGTTTAAATTAAGCATCGACGGGTTGTTCATGTTTTGGCCCTGGTTCGAGGAGCTGGATCCCTGCGAATTGATGCCCAGCGCCTGCAGGTTGGGCATGTCGAGGTGGCCGCGGTTCATCCAGCCTCCGTTGCCGCCCACGTTGCCGTTGTGCGGCTGGTTCATTCCATGAAAATTCGCCTGCCTATTATAGGTGGTGCTACCGTCCTGGCGGTTCACGTTCCCGCCACTAGAGTGATTACTGCCATTGTTATGGTAGCCCCCGCCCGCATTTCCACCGTAATTATTGCCTCCCATGCCGTAACCGGCGCTGCCAACGTGACTGCCGTGGCTATTGGCGACGATCGAGTTCTCACCACCGCCGTGCGCACTGTGTTGGTTATTACCTCTGTGGTGTCCGTTTCGGCCGGGATTCATGTGGCTGCCACCCTGCGGATGGTAAGAGGGCATGCCGAAGCCATTGGCAGAGTTGTAGTTGTAGCTCTGGCCCTGCTGGTTTCTGTTCTGTTCGGCCTTTGGGGCAGCATTCGACACATGAACCGAAACGCCTAAGAGATGGAAACGTTGATTACTTTTGGAATCTTATCTTTCCTAGGCCACCTCTTACCTTTGATTATGTGATCCTCGCCGCACAGGGATTGCGCCACGTCGGGATCGAGAAATGTGACAAAACTGAAGGCTCGGAAGGGGCGGGGTATAAACACGTCCGTAACCTCGCCGAACTTGGAGAAATACTCCCGCAAGTCATCCGAATTGATGTCCTCTGTGCAGCGGCCAACAAATACTTTGCACGGCACCTGGTGACCCATTCCCTGCAACATCAAATGGTTAGCTTTAAAAACGAAGAAGCTAAACTATTATTTGTCTTACCTTGGAGTTGGGCACCTTGACCTCGCACCAACGGCCGTCGATTAGGTGGCGATTGGACAGGACGCGCATCTGGGCATCGTACGAGCCGAAGCGCACGAATCCGAAGCCCTTAGACTGGCCGGACTTGCCGTCCTTTTTAATCTGTGCCATCAGCACATCGCCATAGCTCTCGAAGTATTCCCGCAAACTCTCCTCGGTGGTTTTCCAGGGGAGACCCAGCACGATGAGATCAGTGCACCGCAGGCGGGTTTCGATTCGCTTTGTCTTTGCCGTTGAGTTTTCCAAGTTATCGTCGCTCTTACGTTTGTTTTCTGTACAAGATTGCGATTAGGATAATCCCTTGCAATGGTAAGAGTAGAACTCACCCTTGGGAAACACACAAAAGTAGAGGTATTCGCCCCATCCTGAGTCCACGCTGGGCGGAAAGAGTCTGCCCTCGTTGGAGCGAACTCCCCGCACAGCTTTGGTGTCCATGTTGCGATACTTGAGGCCGCAAGATCCAGGGAACTGAGCCTGCAGAGTGGACAGCAGCAGGGTGCCATCCTCCTCAGCCGGCAGCTCGATGGGCTCGTCACCCTCCTCCTCCGAAACTTGAACGAAATCCATTTTGGCTGCCCTTTCCAACGGCGGCTCTAAAAATGGCAGAAAGTTAAAGAATCGCTTGACGCACGGACTCGCACTGCGCTCTAGACATGATCCATCATATCATTCAATCAACTGAAGCATCCCACATATTCTGGCCTACATACATGAACATCACTCACTCGGTTCATACTTTCTTTTTTTCAGAAGATGCATTTCGAAAATCCAACACAAAATGTAAATACACGCAGAGACCGTACGTCAAGTAAGTTGCTCAGTCAAAGGACAGTAATGGAAACAAGATATCGAATTTCGATTTCGATAAGTCGATGCAAATGTATTCGGATTCAGAGATTACTTTCAAAACATGTAAACAGCAAAAATTACTCTTTTTTTAATTTAAAATCTGATATAAATAGCTGTCTCCCTTCAAACAGCATTCACCATTGCAAGTTTGCTTGTAAATTGGTGTCAGCGGAGCACGGTTATTATTTGTGAATTGTAAATCTCATATTAATACCTTCTTCGAAACTCGAGGTCGAGAAACATCGATGTTTTTAGGAATTTTTTAACCATCTTTGCTTAATAACGACTTTCAATCTTTTTGTCAAATCACTAAAGTAAGTAATCACTAAGTAAGTATGACGACTATCAAGCTTTTTGTTAAATCACTAAAGTCAGGATGGGAAGCTTCCGTTTCTGTGCAAACTAGACTCTCCGAAGTTTTAGATTTTTTAACATCGAAAAACATCGATGTTTTTTTAACTATCTTAGTCGATGTTTCTCCACCTCTATTCGAAACAGAAAGGCCGGGTCATGATACAATTATAGAAGGTAGTCTCGTCGGAAAAATAAGGCCCTCGTTCGGAACAATAAGGCCCTAGTTCGGCTGTCAAAGTTCGTGTGAGAGAAACGAATGTATACGACAATAGAAAATGTGTATTAACCCTTATAT
>VNJW01008037.1:0-38047 GCA_008042615.1 Drosophila auraria | reverse complement strand
AGCTATAGGATATAGTGGTCCGATTTCGGCCGTTCCGACATATATACTGCGTGCTAAAGAAATAAGACTATGCTGAAAATTTCAGCCCGATAGCTCAAAAACTGAGAGACTAGTTCGCGTAGAAACCGACAGACAGACGGACAGACAGACGGACAGACAGACGGACAGACAGACGGACAGACAGACAGACGGACATAGCTAGATCGACTCGGCTGGTGATGCTGATCAAGAATATATATACTTTATGGGGTCTGAGATGCCTCCTTCACTGCGTTGCAAATATCATGGCAAAATTATAATACCCTCTGCAAGGGTATAAAAATACTGGGTTATTTTATAACCTTAATCGAAACTTTTATTTTGCTAGCACGGAAGTTAAAAAAAAATCTTGCGTTAAAGAAAAGCATGGATGAGCATAGATGGGCGCTAAGTGGCTCCTTTAGCTCCCATAACACTCCCATAACATCGCGATAGAGTTTACACAAACAAAGCCTGTGACAGTTGAAAGAAAAATCAATATCTTAGAAGAAGAGATAGAACAACTTCGATGTTTATCGATTTTTAATCGATTTATTTTTATATAAAAGCATTAAAAACTTCGATTCTTTTGCAGCTCTACTTGAAAGGATAACATGAACAAAACCTGCAAATCCCGATATGAACGACATTCATTTAGCTTTTCGTGCTCCGAGCTTTGAATACGGTGCCCGACCCTGTTTATTTCTTTTTCTTTTGATTAAGAAGATATGGGCTGTGGGTTTTGGTAAACACCTAAGGCTCTTATTTTTCAATAATTATATAATTATATTATAATTTGCCATCTGATATTCCGCTGTGCACTCGAATCGTTTTGGTTGGATCTCCCTTTCGTTGATTTTTCGTGTGCATTCAGCAAAAATTGTTTTCGGCTGCTTCTGTTGTGGTTCTTTTTGCATCTATTTGGTTGTTTTGTTTTGCTACGTTGTTTTTTTTTATGTCCAGGTTGTTTCTTTTATTTTTGTTTTGTTTTTGTGCTTTTACCGCTGTAAACTTGCAAAAGTACAGCTGTTAACAATAACAATGACATATAAACACTCCCGCAGCGGCAACAAAAATGCCAACGCAGCGCACCTATGCGCAAAAAAGCATAAAAAACACAAAATGGAAAACCGAAAAAAGTCAAGCAGAAATCAAACAACAAGCGAATGCAAAAAATTAATTAATTAAGCATTTTTTGTTTCATAGTTGACCGAACCATCGTCGGCAACACGTGAGTTTTTTGTGGGTGCTTGGGGCACAAAAATGTGTGTTATTTTGTGTCTGCTTGCTTATGTATGTTGTAGCCTTAGTTCTTGGCTTCACTTTTGTGTGTGTTGCCATAGTTGTTGCTTATCTGGAATATGTCGAATATTTCATTGCACTTTTTCATGGCTGTTGTCGCAGCCGAAATGCCTTGAAATGTAATTGAAAAGTGGGCAAAACAAAGCTTAAGTTACCTCGGTGTGTGGGTGCTTAGGTAATATATCAGTACTTTAATACAATAAAAATAAATAAAGAAATTCAAGAACCTGACCTTTAGATTTTGTTTTTATTACATAGTAAAGAGGGTTTTAAGATAGACTTAATCATCATCATCATCCAGTTTAGAAATTTTAAATTTACTAATAGACATAACAGAAAACAACAATACCCTGTGTCTACCTCAGACACAGCAATAAACCTGGAAAAAAGGGATTTAAAAGCAGATATATTTTAATTTTGATATTATTAAGCTAAATGTGTAAACCAATTTAATTTGGTTAATCAAATAAATTGTTACTGAGTAACAATAATAAGCGAGTGACTGAATTTTGGCAAACCCCAAAAAGCATTCTTTTCCATAGTAACTAAAAAGGTATTAAGCCTATTTACATTTTTTGTCACTTAACTGCTAAATATTATTTTACTATTTACATTTTTCCTCAAGTATCACGTATACTATGAGTTATTTATTCATTTTAATGTGTTGTTTGGAAAACAAATGTTATTGAATTTAATTGGTAGAAATTCCAGCTTCTCACAAGCTGGTAATAAACCATTTAAGCATTTGTTTGCAATTTAAATGGGTTTTTATAATATAATAATTGCACTTTTAAATTGTTAGTATATAAGTAATTACCTATAAATCGAATAAATATATATTATAAAAGATGGTACATGGAATTGTATTTATCAGAAATCCTAGATTTTAAATCGATTGAAATAGCATTGAAAAGCATGCTTCAAAATATAAATACTTACAAAAAACAAATTTACACTGATTTTCAAACTTTAAATATTTTATTACAAAGTTTTGGGAAAGTTTTAAAGTGATTTCAAAGACAAAGCGACTTCTGTGGCATCTCTGTATACATATGTACGGAATTAGGATTGTTTTTATATTTTGGATTTACATATATTTTAATTACATATATTAAATATAAAAAACATTACAACTAAATATATATAACACATATTAAATATAAAATAAAATCTTTTTTAATATGTATATATTTTTGTTGTACCAAAAATTAACCTTCTTCTTTTAAACTCAGTATAAACTTTGGGTTTTTTTTTGTATATTTATGTCGAATAATTAAGGTTAAGTTAACAATCAAGGTCCTAACAATAGATGGAAGTGATATAACAAAATAATTGCAACAGTCTTCATTATCCTCACTGACTAGAACTGAAAAATTAGTGCAAATGGTTACAGGCTCCTGTAAATACAGCCAGAATACGTCCGGAAATGGAAAGGAGAAGGCCGGAGCGAACTTGGGGGTGTTGTGGGGTTAAAGGCAAACGAAGTCGGCAAGGCCAACAGCCGACCCAACAACTGAATGAAATACAATAAAATTTTAAAACAAACAAATGCAAACACATAGACAGAGGCAAACACACACAAATATACACCCAAACACAACAAGGAGCCAATGCGAATGCGACTAATGAGCACTGAAACAACAACAAAGAAGCTGAGCCAGAAGAAGAAGCAGTAGCGGCGTCAAGGGGGGTTGTTGGGGCTATAACGGGGGGGGACTGACAGTCGCCTAGCCATGGCCCAATCCCCTTTCCGCCTGCTGAAATAAACAAATATAACTAAAACCAAGTAAGAAACAATCAAGTTCAATTGATGGAAGCGCCAAATACTTCGTATAAAAAAAGGTTACGTTTTTAGATAACTTCTGAGGGTTTTTTTCTTATTTAAATTTCTAAAGATAAAATTCTTTTAATTTTCATTTAAAAAAAAAAGGGTTTCGGTGGCTTAAACCCCAAACGAAGTCTCTACGTTATTGAAATGTTAAAAATTAAGTTAAATTTGTTGATAAAGCACACGATAAGCTAATAATTAACTCGAAACTAAAACCTCATTCAAGACCCTATTCTAGGTTAATGTCCTGATATTTTTGTATCATTCTTAAACGATTTGAGAGAAATGTCTCTTAAAGTCCGGTTAACACATCTCGGATAAAAAAACAGCTCAGCAACAATAGGACAGCTTTTTTAATGGCTTAAGGGGAAGTTAACTCTAACCGAAAGTTAAAAATTAACCGGTTGTCCTTTAAGAAGAAGACAGCTTGACGTCTGAAGATGAAGAACTTTAACCGAGAGTAAAGAATCCGTCGGTCCTTCTTGGATAAGTAGAAGATACAAGAAGAAGAGACACTTTTTAACGATATAATGAAAGCAACACTGTGCATGCTTTTTCTATTTGCTCAATACACCACATTGACATTCGGTTAATATGACGGACGAATGAGAAAACCGGTTAGTTTAACCTATGGTTATTTAAGACTTGGGATTGAGGCAACTTATTCTTCTTCTGTCTTAAAATTAACGAATGATTTAACAAAATTAACTAAAATTCAACTAAAAAAAATTCCTAACATAAAATGCTTAAATTAATTTTTTGAAATAATCATTCGGTTAAAGAGCCCTGATTACTGGGTAGCAAAACAACAACGGCAAGGACAAGGAACAGTTTGCGTTGTATAGTAAAATGCTTATTTACGCATACAATTGCACGTGAGCTGAGCGAGAGAGTGAGACAGCTAGAGAGAGAGAGAGAGACAAGGAAGGGAGACGGACAGGGCCCCGCGGGTGACATGGGTGGAGGGGGGCTTGGCTACTGAAAATAGGAACTTTTGTTTGCAGTGCGCACAGCAACGGAGAGACAAACACAACTGTAACTGTAATTGTGTGTTTGTTTGCTCGAAACTTCCTCCACACCTCTCCCCACAAAGCCACCACCCCCCCCGGCCACCCTTGTTGCCACCCCAAAAACCACCCACAGATGTCTGGCTTCTGTTTCTCTGTTTTGCCCCCCCCGTCCTCTCATTCTTTCGGCCAAATAAAAAGTTTGTTGAGAACATTTGCAAATGTTTGTTTTAGAAAACGGAAAATGCTTCGTTTGTTTCGTCATTATGATCATTGAAATTAACATCATCATCGCCATTGTGAGTTGTATTTGTCTTTGTTTTTGTTGTTACTGTTGGGCTTTCTTACTTTGGCTTCTTTCGCAGTCCCCAGCCCTTTGACTTTCCTTCCTTACTCGCCTTATTGCTTATCAAGTAATACCCTTTTTTTTTTGGTTGCTTAGATATATTTTTAATTATAATATTACATTGGGATTTTGTTATTATTTATTATTAATTTAACATTTTTATTTTCCCTTTTATAGAAATTTATTTACATAATGCTTTGACGCTAGAATTCTCAACAGGTTCTAGCTGCCTGTGATAACCACGCTCTATGCTTAAGTTTGTTAGAAAAGGACACTGCTGAAGGATAGATCAGGGTTCTCTCTGATTCTCAGAATTTGCTGATTGCCTTTGACAATAAAACAAAACTAAAATTGTTAATTTCTGTTGAAACGATTTTAGTACCAAAAATGATTTTATTTTCCTCACAATATATATGTATGTAGATATCACAATATTGGATGGATCTTTGTTTAAACCAAAGTCAAACTGAAATTTATTATGTTTAAATATGTATTATGCTTCAAAGCAAGTTTGGAAGCGATTAAATAAAATTTAAAAAGCTAGTATAATAATTTAAATATTGCCTAAAATATTATTTATGTACTTTATTCTTGAAAGACATTTTCTTATACAATTTTAGCTAGCCTCCGCTTATATAATATTCTCCTCCATAAGGGCATTCCACGAGCCAACCCCAATTGATCAATTCTTGTTTGGTTTGGTTCCTTGTTTGCTTCGTCGTCATCGTTTATTCGTATTCGTCGTCTGCTACTTTTGCGTAGTTTTGTTTATTTTATTTGTTTTGCCTTGTTTTATTTTTGTTTGATTTACGTTTGGCCATGCCAGGGTACACTGGAAAACAAATCCTAGTTGAAGACTCAATAAAATCATCATAAAATTAATAAGATAATTAGGTACAAATGATAAAATGTAAGAAATTATATTATAAAATTTCCAAAAACTAAGATATTAATACTTATGAGTTGTTGTTTAAACTTTTATACTTTATGTTATACTTTTATTAATTATTTTAAATCAAAAACATTTCCAGTATAATTTAAAACACTTTGTCTTAAGAACATTCTGACTTTTTTATAATATTTGCCTGATTTATTTCAACATTAATTTTTGTCCATTAAATTTCTTTTATATTTGTTTGGAGTTTCAATATAAGTATATTAGATATTTATCTTAAAAATATGATTTAAAATTTGAAACACTATCACTTAAAAATGCATAGTTAAAAATAATAAAATAAGTTCAGATCTGAACATGAAAAAATTTAAATAAGTTCAAATTTGGAGAAAAAAAAAAAACTAAATAAATTAATAATGTATCCCTTTTAATAGAAATGCCTAGTAGACCCCAAAATTATTTATTTAAATTTTTTTTCCAGTGATCCTATGCAATCGCTCGCCAAACCCAGGCCCCCAAACCCCTGAAGGAGCTTGAAAGACCACCCCAAACCGCCCCCAAAAACGTCCACCTCAAATTGTTGGCCTGTCGCCGTGTTTTGTTTTACTTGTGCTGCTTCTTCTATTATTTGGCTTAAGGGGGGAGCGGTGAGTTTGCTGTTGTTTTTCCCATCGCTCTGCTTTTTCTGCTTCTTCTTTTATTTAATTTTGTTTTATTTTACTTTTTTTTTGTCCTGTTTTGTTGTATTTTGTGTAGGTGTATTGACTTAAAGTTCGTTATACTTCTTTGCCTTTTGTCTTTCAGTTTCAGTTCCAGGTTCAATTTCTTCTCCTGCTTCTTGTTCTTCGTGTTCGTGGTCTTGGCCATGTTGTTCCTGTTGTTGTTTTTGGTAGAAGGAAACGCCTTCGAAACATTTCTGCGGTCGTCCTTCGGGAGGTTCGGCATGGAGAATTTTCCTCAAGTTGTTTCTGGGCGGTGTTCATTCTAATATGTTTTTCCATTTTTTATTTTATAACTTTCAGGGATTACTAATGACATTGAAGGACCATACGTGAGACTATGTGCACAATAGGTATATTCAAAAATTCAGAAAGAAAATATAGCCCTATTCTTTTGTTGATTTTAAAAGGAAATACTTTTATTTAGACATCAGGAATTCAAGAGGAGTAAGGTCATTTGCCAGCAGAAAAATGGCTGTATATTGCAATTCAAATATATGGCCCTTCGGCATCTTATTAATTATTTTGGTATTTGGTTTTCAGGGTTAAACTTTGGCTACAAATATCGAACTGATAGGTACCCAAGATGATAAGGAACTTCCCATCTTTTTTAAGTCAGTTTACATTTTAACATGCTTTTGGTACCCTTTCTTTTCCCTTCAAAAATGTCGAAGCGTTTGTAACACAAAAATACTTCCCATTTGGATATGCTTGTTTCAAAATTTCTTGTAACATTACGCACAAAATATATCTGTTAAATTTCAAGTGAATCAGGAGAATATATACCGCTGACCGAAATGAATAAGCTGACCAAGGAGTGGTCCCGAGCTGTGATCTTTAAGCCCAAGGATAATCTTACGACCGAGGCGAAAAATCGGGCTGCCAAGTTTGTGCCATCTTGTATGACAGAGGTGAGACTTTATAAAAATATATATAAAAGTAGAAGGATAAAAGGCGTAAATAGTAAATAAATACTGATAGAATAAATATTGGAAAAAATATGAAAAAATTTTCCAAATGCCTTTTTTCATTCAAAAGCTTCCTTTGGGCACCCTTTTAACATGCGTGCCCTGTAAAGTAGGCAATACTTTCTGGTATATCCCTTTGACTCCCAGGTGTTCCATGGTCGCTTAAATTTATTTATTTATTTCCCCTTTTTTTTTTAAAGAGCGTTCCTGTATCCATGGCCTGCCTTATTGGCTGGGAGTATGCCCGGATTTGGCTGCGTGATCGCGACAATTTTGTGAAGAAACGGGAGCGAGATGTGAGGCCGAAATTCATCAAAAACGATTTCGAGTGGTGGCTAAAATCTCGCCGAACCACCAAGAAATTCTGCAAAGTCAATGGTTAAAGCCAAAAAAAAATATATTTTTAAGAAATATTGGAATTTTAAGTAGACAGGCATAAATAAATGAAAAATAAGCAAAAAGGCTCAAATAATAACAAAACGCTTACTATTGTGAACTTGGGTTTTCGAAAGTAGAGTTTAAGCTAAGACACACACCATTTTAGTTTCTCCGAAAGAGCTTTCGAGTACTGATTGTCAAAAGTGTGTAAAAAAAAGCTGAAATAATGTAAAATATATGTAAATCCTTTCATTCGAATTATTTAGCAAAAATTTAATTTATTTATTAATTAAAAACTACCACAAATGATTTTAAGATTTTTTTAAATAACTGTTTAAAGGCTTATAATCCAACATAAAAAAAATGTAATTAATAACCCAAGTTTTCTGTAGCTGTTGCTTCCATTTTTTATATATCATTTTTTTTTTTGTAACAATTTTTTTTAATTTTAAGACACGTATTTCCCAAAATAATTTTTTTTTTCCTATTTTCGTTTTATTTTTATTTTGTATTCTCATTTATTTCCTTTTTTTTTAGCTGAACAGCTGTTGGCAGCTCTCTGCCGGCGTCGGGGAAAAGCAACAACTGTTTGTCTCATCGGCAAAAAGCTTTCGCTTTGAGCCTTTTTGGGAGCCATCGTTTTCATACAGGTTGCTGCTTTATACAGGCACTCAAAACTCTCTCTTTAACAATGCAACTCTCTCAAGCTCAGTCACGCTACATTTGCTCTCTCGTGGGGGGTTTGCATCGCTCTCCCACGCCCCATTGCCACGTCTTGTAAGATAAAGCAGAGCAGATAACAGCGACTGAGGCAGAGGCTTTATGTTACTCTTACTTTACTTTACTTAACTTGCTTAAAAAATATTGTGTGACATTAAAAATTTTATTTTAATTTATTATACACCTTTAACATTTATTTCTCTTCTAATTTTAAAGAATTATTTAATAATAATCTTGGGAGAAATATTTAGAAGTATTTTATATGCAGAAACATAGGAAATAAAAATGAAATTCCTATTTTTTTACATTGTTTTACTTATCAAATCATCCAGGACTCAAACCGCTAAAACACTCAATTTCAGGATAATTCTGCCACGGGTGGCAGCGTTACCGGCAGCGACGTTGACACCCACGCAACGTGACCATTTCAGAGTGAAAGCAAGAGAGAGAGAGGAAGATAGCTCGCAGAAGCAACAGCTTTTGAAAGCACTCAATTCGTGCTTTACTTGCTCTGCAAGTAGCTGTCGCTTTTTCCGCACTGTACGCCATTCACAGATCTTAGCCAAGAAATAAACAGGCCATTTTCAGCGGCGCACTTAGCCCAAAGGATCTAGAGCGCGCATCCTTGCAAGGCTTTAACGATAAACTATAAACGAATGTCCTTGTATAAATTGAATCTAATTTAAATTTTAAAACCAATTTCGGAACAATAAACCTTTGCTTTGTTTCATTTCATTGTACCAAGTTTTAGGTATTAAAAAATCCGAAAATATAGATGAAAGGATGTAATTAATCGTTTAAAATCGTATAAAAACAAGTAGGCGGTATCGATAACTACGATAATAATATCTTATGATGTTGCATCACTAGGGGCTGTCAAGGGATCCGTACCTTTACTGCCTTTCATTCCGTTTCGGGACGTCGAGCTCGTCAGTTGAAAAAAAAAAAAAAACAAGTGACTAAAAACTAAAAAAGTGTAAATCGCTACCAACTCAAAAAAAAAAAAAAGACAAAGTGCAAGAAAGCCTTAAAAAAGCAAGAAAGCGAACACCTTTGGGTTTAAAGAAAAAAATTAAAAAGCAAGAAGAACTAGCTGTGTTTGAAAAACTAAACAACTAATCAAGAAAACCAAACAACTCGTGAGAAATTTCAAGAACAACTATGGACTTGCTTCCGAACGGTGGTTTTGGTCGTGGACGCGGTCGTGGTCGCGGAGTCATCCGCCCCCTAGACGGTAGCCGCATGCTTGGGGCTGGAATTTTACCGCAGCTGGTAAGTTTTTATTTTTGGGCTTATATTTAATGGAAACAAAAAGATTTGTGCCATATTTATATGCATTTTAATACAAATTATTGCCTTGCCGCAAAACTAAAATCGGAATCCAGGCATTTTAGGTGCCGCAAGATTTTTATCATATAAATAAAATCGTTCATTTTCATTGAAAATTTTTGACAGATGGTATAAGGAAAAAAAAGTTGTAGTGTATGTATGTGGGTGTGTCAAACTTTGAGCTGTCAAATTACAGCCTCGACATTCAATTTTCTGTATGTATGGACGAAAAAAATCTTCACACTTGTCAAAATGCTTTAAAGGTTGTCAACTTCTTCAAAATACTTTAAAGAAAAAAGGGAAAAACTCGCGAGATTCCTTATTTAAGCATTGCCTGATATGGAATGCTTGCTCAAATGTACAAGTATTTTAAGCAACAAAAAATACACTCGTAATTTCAATGGGTTAACCCAAAATTATCTCCGCCATTTCAAAATAATTCTTTGTTTTTTAAACAAAATAAAACGGATTATTATTAAGATTTCCCTTGTGAATAAGTTAAATTATTTCTAGGCGACGCATATATTAAATATATCTTATTTAATAAACAAAATTAATTACTTATTTGGGATTTAAGCTTAGGTGGCATTTAAGCTTAGCTTTTTCAAAAGATGGCATCTCTTAATCCTTAAAAATGTCAAAACTGGTAAAGAAAAATCCCCTTGGAATCAAATTTATTAATTAAGTAATAACTATCAATTTAAATTATTTCTAGGCGACGCAAATATTAACTATATCTTATATATTATAAACAAATAATTACTTGTTTGGGATTTAAGCTTAGGTGGCATTTTTCAAAAGGTGGCAACTCTTAATCCTTAAAACTGTTAAAACTGGTAAAGAAAAATCCCTTTGCAATATTTTTTCTTAATTGAGTATTAACTATCTAATTTATTATTAAAAATAATTACTTGCTTGGGTTTAGGCTTAGGTGACATTTTAAAAGACGGCAACTCTGAATCCTTAGATTCTTTTCAAAAAGCGGCAACTCTTAATCCTTAGATCTGCCAAAACTGTCAACTTAAGGAAAAAACCCCTTTGGAATTTGGTTTATAAATTTTATACAAGTTAAAACAATTCGCCAACTTTGCATTTACAGGGCCAAGCGACGCACTCGCCCTCTAGTCCATCAGTCCTGTCCACCAGCAATGGAGACTCCGGAATAGCATCTTCGCCTGCTGCTCCGGAAAGAAGCTTGAACCCGATGACAGAAACGCGTCCGCCTGCCGAATCTCAAATTAGTCGCTCTGAAGGTATGCCTTACTTTCTCCATTTTTTAATTGTTATTTGTAATTTATTATTAATAATAAAAGGCGATTCCCGTGGCTCTATGTCTGCAGCTCCGGATAAGAACGAGAAACCAAAGCCAGAACCGAGTCAATCTGCTGAAACTCGAACTCGTCGCTCTGAAGGTATGTCATACTTTGTTCATTTTCCAATTGTTATTTGCACATTATATTCAATAATAAAATATATTCACTAATAAAAAAGGTGACTCCCGTGGCTCTATGCCTGCTGCTCCGGGAAAGAAGCTAGAATCGCGTCAGTCTTCCGAAACTCGAACTCGTCGCTCGGACGGTATGTCATACTTTGTTCATTTGTTTATTGTTTTTTTTTTTTAACTTATATTCAATAATAAAAAAGGTGATTCTCGTGGCTCTAGGCCTGCTGCATCGCAAAAGAAGTTGATGAAAAAAGAAGGTATGTCGTACATTCTCCATTTCTTTATTGTTTTTTTGTAATTTATAATCAATAATAAACCAGGTGATACTCGTGGCTCTATGCGTGGCCGTCGCCCGATGACCGATGATGTGGTCCACTCTCGTCCCCCAGGACTCGTGACGAAAACAGGGACATCGGGTACTCTTATTTCTGTGCAAACGAACTATTTTCGAGTCCTGAAACGCCCAAACTGGACGATCTACCAGTACAGGGTGGATTTCTCGCCAGAGGTGGATAGCACGCATCATCGTAGAGCCTTTCTTAGAGAGCACAAAAGTCTGTTGGGAGGTCACATATTTGACGGCACCATTTTGTTCTCGATTGTCCAATTTAAGCCGGTTCCCAATAGCCCTTTTGTGCTGCAGCTTACCACCAAGGTTGGCAGTGCCGAAAGAATTGGCATTAAAATCCGTTTAGTTGGCTCCGTGGAGGCTGCCGATAATCAGCAGTTTCAGGTCCTCAACCTGATCCTGCGCCGAGCTATGGAGGGCCTGAACTTGCAGCTGGTGTCGCGTAACTATTTCGATCCGCAAGCCAAGGTGGGTCTAATTATTCCCATGTAAAGTTTATCGATAACTTATTTTAATTAAAGGTTCGTATGGAGAACTACCACCTGGAACTCTGGCCCGGTTATCAGACCTCAATTCGTCAGCACGAGACTGACATTCTACTTTGCGCAGAGATTACACACAAAGTGATGCGAACTGACACCTTGCACCACATTCTTAAGGATTGTACTAGCGAAAGTGCCGACTTTCAAACGGCTTTCAAACGTCAAATAATTGGTGAGTTGTTTTTTCTATAACTATTTCAGGGAATTACGAGGGTATTCAGGAGCTTAAAGTGCATTTTGGCAGAGTTTGTTTTAAAGTTATAAAGCAGGGTCTGTAAATACGATTCAATCTAAGCTTGAACATTATAGAAAAATCATAACTTGCCAAACGTATAATTTCGATTCTTTTCATTTTGTTCTTTGGTTACATTTTCTCAGTAAAATGCTTTGTTAAACGCTTTTTCAATAACTATAGTTATTCTCAATACGAGTACTTATGTTCTTGAAAATATACTCAAACTGAGTAAAAATCATCTCATAATCATTCTCAATATGAGTATTTATGTTTATATTATACCCAAACTGAGTAAAAATAATCTCACAGTAAAAACAAATGGACGTGGTCATTATTTGAGTACATACTTTCTCATTTTGAGTTTATTTTTCCTTACAAATTCTCTTTGTGTAATTAACAGTTCACATGTTGAGCTTTCTCTCTGCCTGAACAAAACACCTAGTTTCGTTTCGGTCCTAGCTGGAGTTTTCTCAGTTTAAGTTTTTTTTTCGCTCCTTTAATAATTATTAATTAATAATTTGGGACTTACAAAAATATAACACTGCGTTTTGTTGTTGTTTTATTCTTAGGTTGAACACTTTCCCACTTAAATGCTTCTTTTTGCGCTTTTTTTTTATAACTAATTAACAGTTAATATTTTGTGATTGCTCTCTGCTTGAACAGAATACTTAGTTTCCCTCTGTTTTGGTCTTCGGTTAAGTTTTCTAGCCTAAGTTTGCTTTTTATACTCTTTTAATAAAATCTTAAAAGTGAATCGTTTATTCTTTTAAATTTTTCGGGGCTTACGAACATATAACTTAGATTCTGTTCGTTTCGTTTGAGATTTCTCAGTTGAATACTTCTTCTTTAAATCTATTTCAATAACAGCTTAAAAGTTAATCTTACGATCTTGCTCTTTTCTGTTTACGCTTTTTCAATTACAACTTTTGTGTGAGGTCTTGGTACGAACGTAACCAAGTAATTGTCCTTATTTTGGTTAAGTTTTCTCAAATAAGCTTTTCTTTACGGTTTTTTAACAAGAAAAAGGTTCCATAAATGACAACCAAAAACGGTAAAAACGTAATTTGTAAGCTTTGTTTTTTTACTAAAAAATATATATTATTTTAAATATACTTTAAACCAGGTACGGTGGTCTTAACCGATTATAATAACAAGACCTACCGCGTGGATGACGTCGATTTCGATTCAACGCCCTTGTCGAAATTCAGCACAAATGAAGGCGAAACTTCCTTCTGCGATTACTACAGGAAGGTAAGTATCGTACACAAAAGCAAGGTTTATAGTCTACTATAGGTAATTTGTAAAATCTGTAATTATCTAGCGCTATAACATCATTATTCGCGACTTGAAGCAGCCGCTGGTGGTGTCGCGACCCACCGACAAGAGTATTCGTGGTGGCGACAATAGGCTAACCTTGCTTATTCCCGAGCTATGCCGTGCCACAGGCATCACTGAGACCATGCGTGCTAACTTTCGGTGGGTTTAAATAAATTTAAAATTAAATAGTATAATTTAGTCAAGACTTTATGCTTTAGTTTGATGAAAGCCATGAGCCAGTATACGCGTCTGAACCCAGAGCGTCGTATCGAGCGCTTGCGCACCTTCAATTCGCGCTTGAAGTCCTCGAAGGAGAGCACGGGTCTGATGAAATCCTGGCAAATAGAGCTCGACTCCAACTTGGTGGAGGTTCCAGCTCGTGTCCTGCCGGCCCAAAAAATTATTTTTGGCAATGGCTGTAAGTATTTGTGCGATTACCGTGCGGATTGGACAAATGAGTTCCGCAACACCGCCATGTTCCGGCACGTGGACATCAAGAGGTGGTATGTCATCACCCCGCGTCAGTATGTCCGCGAGGCCCAGGACTTTGTGAGCCAGTGCATGAAGGCAGCGCTGGGCATGAAGATGGAGATCAAACAGCCGCGATAGTAAGTGTAGCAAAGGATTGATTAGGTTTTTCTATTGATTTTTTGGCCTACAATTTGCAGTCATGAGCTTGTGGATGATCGTATTGGGTCCTACTCCCAGGCCATTGACAATGCGGCGGCCAAGGACCCGCAGATTGTAATGATTGTGATCAAGATTCCCAATGAGGAAAAGTAAGTAGAGTTGTATCTTCTTAAGAAATCACTTAAAAAGGTGTCAAAAAGTATGCTACAAAATGTGTCTTCGTAGAAATGAGATGCCAGACCTGTAAAATGCATGTTTTTATCTGTTTATTAGACAGTAATATACTGGGTCTAATATAATTAATATTTATGCATCTAAAACAGTGATGCCCAAGCCCCCGCCACATGTGGTTGGTAAAAACTCTGCCGGTTCTCTGCCGCTACACAGACAGTGTAAACGTGACGTGAGCAGCAGCAGCAGAGAAGAGAGAGAATGAGAGGTCGAGTGGTGCGGTTGCCAGAGCAGTGCAAAGCATTAAAATTTAATGCTTTGCACTGCTCTGGCAACCGCAACGTCTCGCGCGAAGCCAACTTTGTTTTTCTCTTACGCACACAAATGCAAGTCACATGTCATTGTGTTTGTGTGGGCATCACTGATCTAAATCATCAAATCGTGTGGCGCTATCAGCTGAACTCTGTTTAATAAACGCTGAATATACTATATATATATATTTTACAGATCTGGCATCTCATCTGTCAGTTGGAATACATGTATTCCAGTCTGTGTAGAAACCGATTTAAAACCTCAAACATTTAGACACCGTTCAAGGTGATTTCAAAACCCTTGTGATTTCTGTGGCATCCCTTATAGAGTCTGATATATCCTTTCTTCCAGATACAGTTGTATCAAGAAGCGCACCTGTGTGGACCGACCTGTTCCCTCCCAAGTGGTTACACTGAAAACCATAGCTCCTGGTTCACACAAACAGGCTGGCCTGATGTCCATTGCCACCAAGGTGGCTATACAGATGAATGCCAAGCTCATGGGTACCCCCTGGATGGTGGAGCTACCCATGCACGGCTTGATGACCGTGGGCTTCGATGTCTGTCATTCTTCCAAGAACAAGAACAAGTCCTTTGGGGCTTTGGTGGCCACCATGGATATCAGGACCTCATGCCGCTACTATTCTTCGGTGACAGAGCACTTGAAGGGTCAGGAACTCTCAGACCAGATGTCTCTGCATATGACGTGCGCTTTAAAGGCTTATCAGGAGCATCATGGCTGCCTGCCGGAACGGGTCCTGTTCTTCCGTGACGGCGTCGGTGATGGCCAGCTCCACCAGGTGGTGAGCACTGAGGTTAGGTTCCTCAAGGAAAAACTGGACGAGATCTACAAGTCTGCTGGCATCGAGCGCGGCTGTCGATTGGCCTTTATAGTGGTGGCCAAGCGCATAAATACGCGCTTTTTCGTGGGCAAGCAAAATCCTTATCCGGGGACTGTCGTGGATGATGTTATAACCCTGCCGGAGCGCTACGACTTCTTCCTGGTCTCGCAGGCAGTTCGCCAGGGAACCGTGTCGCCCACGAACTACAATATCATACATGATACCTTTGGTCTGTCTGCCGATAGGCTTCAATTAATCTCTTACAAGATGACACACATGTACTATAATTTCTCGGGGACCTGTCGAGTCCCTGCTGTATGCCAATACGCCCATAAGCTGGCTTTTCTGGTGGCCGAGAGTATCAACCGTGCGCCTTCTGCAGGCCTGGAGAATCAGCTGTACTTCCTGTAAAGTGTTCTTAACACTTTTTGGGTCGTCTGAAACATTGATGCTGATGAAAATTACACTTTACACTTGAAACTTGCACATTTTATAACCTTGATTTATTATTACACTTTAAATATCCATTAAAAACCCCAAAATAAACCTTGAAAACAAATCCCAAAAAGGTTTTAGATTATCTACTTCTTATTTTACATTATTTTACTTTGTTTTACATACTCCCTAAGTTAACGGAGACTCAAACCTCTGAAACACTCAATTTCAGGATAATTCTGCCGAGGGTGGCAGCATTACCGGCAGCGACGTTGACACCCACGCAACGTGACCACTTCAGAGCGAAGGTGAGAGCTTAAGAGAGAGCTCGCCAAAGCAACAGCTTTTCGAATGCACTCAATTTAGGCTTTAGCCGCTCTGCTGCTCCCACACTCACTCTCTTAAGGCGAGTAAAAATGTTAACCGATGGTAATAATAGCAATAAATAACAAGAAAAAAATATTTATGAGGTGATTTTAGAGGAAATTATATTAGAAAATAAAAAAATAAACATAAATAAAATCATTCAATATAAATTATCGGAAACCACCTGATCCAACGTAAACTAACATCACCTTTACATTGCCTGAAATAACAGCCTTACAGGTAACATAAAGTTAACAATCAACCGGTAAAGAGCGGGCGGCCGCGCCACTCAAGAGCATTGCATTTGTCGCGCGAAAAGCTTGCGAGGGTGTGAGAGGTGAGGAGGAAAGAAAAGTCGTCGTTCAAACTCACTCAAACCGAAAGAGAATCTCTATATAGCGGGAAGTTCTCTGTTTCGCATCGAATATGTTTTTCGCAGCGCGCGCGTTCGCATCGGAAAATCGGAAAAGTTGGCGTAGCATTTTTGAAATACAACAAAAAAGAAACACACAGAAATTCGGCAGTGCAATTCTTCTGCGATTTTTTTTCTCGCCTCGGCAAGAAACGTCGCCATTAACCGTTATTTCGTTACATCTCTCTATTCCGTGTCAAGCAACAAAACGTAACATAACTTGTAACTTGTTACGCATTTTACAGTAAAAATTGCAAAGAGAAAAAGGAAAAAAAATAAAAATCAAAACAATAACAAATACAAAACAAAATTGGCTGCTTTTCGTGTTTTGCGCGTTTCGCGTGTGTAAGTGTGTGTTTAATTGTGTGTGAGTGCAGCCGAAAAATAAATGCAAAAAGCAACAAATAAATAAATAGAAAACAAGAAGAGGAAAAAAAGAAACCAAATAGCAAAAGCAAAAATACGTGCAAAGTTAGTTAGTGTGAGTGAGCGTGCGTGTTAACATATGTTGGTTGATTTTGCACCAAACCTGCAATAATTTTAATGTTTTTAAGGTGAGTTTGACCCAATGGTTATTACAAAAATTTGATTAGAGGGTTTTCCCCTTGGGAAATGTGGAAAAACGGTTACAATATGTTGGCAAAAGCCACAAACACACTGCCAAGGCGGCTAACTGTTGTCTGTGTGTATGTTAGCGAATTGGCAATATCGCGGTCCAGTGTGTGTGTGTGTTTTGGGTTTGTGTTTGTTGCTTTTGTGGCAACCAAAACGTTGCAAGCAACAATAATAATGATGGCAAAACAAGTGCAGTCAGCAAAACCAACTCAACCAGTGCCTGCCGCCTGCCTCTGGGTTGCTCTCTTCCGCTCTTTCCATGCCTCTTGCTTTCGCCACCTTGCTCTCCCGCTCTCGGACTCTCGGAACGGCCCCCCCCCCCCCCCCCCCCCCTCTCTTTTGGCACCCATTGACGCAACTGCATGGTCAGGGCTTCTTTTACAGTTACTGCGTTCATGCGGAAGCCCTTGTTCGTTAATTAGTTTTGCGAAAAGATTGCAAAATATGATGGATTCAATTAAATTAAGTAATTCTTTTTCAAAATAATAAATATATTTACTTTTTTTTTTAAAGAAGATATCGGTAATAGAAGTATTTATTACAGATACTTTAGAATGTGATTTTGGTGTCACTTTTAATTAATTAAAAAGAAAACAATTTTATTTGGATTTCTTTTATTTATATTTGCGCAAGTGCCTTAACTTCCATATTTAAAACCATGCATAAGTCATAAGAAAACATTGCAAAAACGCAATATACACAAACTAATTCTGTATTCAAACATTAAATTTCATAAAGGTGATAATTATGTTATTTCCCATTGTAATTTTAATAAATTTTTTATAATATTTTATTATTCAATTATTATAGCTAAGAAATTGCTAAAATTTCTGGTATAAACATTGTATTTTTATTGCCTGTTGGCTTTTTATTATTTTATTTTGGCTTCTCGCTTGCTTTGCCTTGCTTTTCTCATTTCGCATTCCGCTGCTCTCTTTGCACCAAACAAAGCTTAGTCGCCACTTGTCGCGCCTTTTGAATGTCTTACCTCTTAACCACCGCCTTCCACCACCCAAACGCCCAGTGGTTGCCTCCTTGACATCCACCTCTCTTTATCCACTGTCCTGCTGCATGTCTGCGTTTTTATATCTCTTAGCATTTTTGATTCGGTGCACTAAAAAAAAATAGAGGTAATAAAAATTGAAATTAATAAAAAAAAAAACAAAGAAAATCCCCTTAATATCAAGCTATTATTAACTGATAAACCCTTACCTAAAAAATATGTTTGGGGTTTTCTATAAAAATCGCTGAAGAAATGCAATGCTTTTTTTCAAAGGTAACTTGGCTACTCAAAAGAGGATTGTGTTGAGTGCACCCAGAAAAATTCGTGGACTAAAAAGGTGACAAATTGCCTAAAATGTTAGTTCATTTGACCTAAAACGGAAGTCGAGGCAGTTATTGCCTAAAAATTGTGGAAAAATGCCATATTTTTAGGCAATTTTTGTCCAAAATGCCATATTTTTAGGCAATAAAAACAGGCCTAAATTCTTGGCAATTTTTGTAAATAATTAAATAATATGCCTAAAACTTGATTTTTGTGTAATATTGATTTCGTATTAGTACAACCATTTAAAATAATTAAGGAGGTGTATTTCAAAATGCATACAGTATTTATTTTAACTGTTGCGGTAGAGACTTGCTACTTCCGTATCACAAACATATCTAAGAGTTGGCCGTTAACCGTCAATTCATGCCAGGGATGCTAGAACCAGTTGGGAATTAAATGCACACATGCGGGAGAAAAAGTTTTTGGCATCCCATGGTCTAAAAATATGGCATTTTGGCATAATGACCCATTTTTTATCCATCTTTTTTGGCAATGAATCTCCAATTCCTAAAATTTTAGGAATTTTTGTTTTCTGGGTGTGGGTAGTGTTTTTCATTTCTTTCATTAAATATATATTTTTATTTTTTATTATCACAATAAAATATAGAACATTTAATGTACTTGTTCTGTTCTTATTTATTTTATTTTATATTTTAAATATTGCAGAAAAAGTTTATTATATGCATCTATTTTTATTTTATGTGTAATCTCTCTCTCTTGCGTTTCCACCTCAAGGCGTTTTTCGCTTGAAGCTTTTTGCGAGTTTCGTTCGATTTCCATTTGCTTTTAATTGCATTTATGCATTTTTAATCGAGTTTGACTTTGGTAAGCTTTTTACTTTGGCATATGCTAGTTCGCCGTCTTGAAATCAGACAAAGAGAGAGAGAGAGAGAGGAAAAAAGAGAAAGAGACGTCGGGGGAAATGGGCTCTTACAGATCCCGAGATAAGTCTCAGTTTCGCCCCATTTTGGACAAAGTTTTCTAATTGGCCTTGACGCCATTTTCGGGTTTCAGCGCTACTAACGGCAAAAGTGCGAAAATTTTCTACGTCTCAAATGAGATAATTTATTTGCAATTATAATTTGGTTCATTAAAGCTAATTCAATTAAGGGCTGGCGGTATATTCGTAGCTAAGGGCAATGTAAATGGATGAGTTTAAGGTGGGAGAATGACAAGATAAAAGGACTGAAATTAGAGAGAAAGTAAGACTATATATTATTACATTAGGAACTTAGTAAGTGGAGTTTGAGGATTTTAGTGAACGTGTTTTTATGAGTTGTAAATATAATTTTTTATAAACATTTTATTTATTAAAAATCTTAAAAACTTTACATATAAAAAAGTACTTCAGTACTCACTGAATAATATTATTAGTTAATGTTGACAAACAATTAAAGCATACTTTTTATTTAACCCATATTTTAAATATATTTTCAAATTCTGCCTGAGGCAAAGTTTCCTTGTTTTTCTAACCCTCTTTTTCGCCAACATTTTCGCCAACTTAACCCAACAGCTGTTGCATCCTAAACAAACATTTCTGCCATACAACTTGGCCCACTTGAAAGCTCAATCAGAGCCGCAGTGTCCCATATATATGTTTGTAAGTATATCCAACCCCCCATTCTCGACGCCTCCCCCAACTTCTCCATCTCACCCCCGCAAAGTTTTGCAACTTAACATATGTTTATCTGCTAATCATGGATATACGATGCGGTGTTGCAAAATATTTAACTAGAAAACCTCGAATGAAAAGGGGGAAATAAGCGATACAGCTTTTCCAGCGAACAGCAACACGGCAAAACACTCGCTTCCCATTTCTCCACAAAGATATCCATATGCCAAAAAGCTAAACCAAAAATCGCACACACATAGTGGGATAAAAAAAAAAAAGGAAAAAAGGAGAAAAAATGTGGACAAAAAATAAGCAGGCTGCTTTGACATTTCGTTGTCTGGCCACGCGCGCATCTCGGAACAAGGTCTCTTCTAAGGGATATTTCACCATTGGGGTGGCTCAATAGTCTCCAATCTTTTTAATTTTAACAAAAATGTATTTTTTTCTAAATCTCTTGTGGCTTTCAATAAAAAAATAAATTTTAAGTGTCTCATATTTCATATAAAAACATATTTAGTTGTTAAAATAATTAAGAAATCGACCAAAAACAATGACGTGCAATTTGAGTTTGTGGAGATTCGAGTCCAGGGTTATCGTAGATTGAAAAAAATAATTATTTTCTAGTCTCCAAAGAGCAGGAATACATTCTCGGAGAATAATTGAAAGTCATTAAATTAAACAAAAAATTCTATACATAAAATGTAACAAGAATTTAATTAAAAATCTTTTTAAATATTTTTTTTGGCGCCCAACGAGCCACCCTACTAAAAAAGCCCACATTCAGTCGCACATTTTGTACATCTGCACATCCCCACGCACAAATAATTCGCTGTGAGCGCTATGTATGCCAGTATGCCGAAAAAAGGGCAAGACATAACTTCACCCGCTTTGTCGCTGCCCACGCTTCAAAGCCCCAAAACCAGCTACCCACCCAACCATCCAACCACCCCCTAAAAACCGCCACACCACCCACTGGACGGGCGCGCACCCACTCTTCCGCCGTGTGTGCCTTAACATTTACCTTGTTGGCCCGAAGTTGTCTTCCAAACATTTGTTGCACTCTTCGTGCGGCATTCGTTTTCACCACGCTGGCTATTCACCCCGCTTTTCACGGTCTCTCTCTCTCTCTCTCTCTCTCTTTTACTCTCGCCGCCTTTCTCTTTCTCTGTTTACATTGCTCTCTCTATCGGAGACTCGCTCTTTTCGAGCTAACCTAAGCCGGTCCGACGTCATCGCAAAGGTCAAAGAAAAGCAACGCAAAAAAAGAAACTAAATAATAAACTCACTAGAACACTGAAAAAAACCATTTTTTTGTTTTTGAAATTTTTAGGCTACGATTTGGTTTTCTATATGATTTTTATCAAATATTAGGGATTTAAAATGAGGGTAAAAATGGTGATAATCTTCAAAATTATAAAAATAAAAATAATCTCAAAAGATTACTTATAATTCCCAATTAGTTCTATCAAATAATGTACCTTAAATGAAAATAAAAATGTTGTAAGTTCTAGAAAATATTTAAACAAATTGTAATTGGATTTCTATGATAAAAATAATAACCTTAAGCTAAAAAATATAAAAAAATTTTATATTTCTTGCCTATGTTTTTTGAGTGTATTAAAGCTTTTGCGGAAAAGTGATGGGAGGACTGCCAATGAGGGTGGTAGGTGGTGATAGGTCGTAGGGCGGTGTGGTCTTGTGGGGTGATGCAGATTGCGTGGGGCGCCTTTGTTGGGTGTCCAACCATATGGTCAATGCACAGAGCAAATTGCCACTTGGCGGAGGCGACGCTTCATTTGGTTTTCAAATTGAATAGGAAGCGTCGCGACATTGTCGGGCGTCTCTTAACTCCCCATGCCCCCCAAAAACTGCAGACCCCTCGCTTCAATTCGAGGACTCGTTCTCCGCTAATTGAGACATTTGTCAACTTGCGTAAATGAGCAATCATTTCTCAAAGGCGTCCTCTTATTGGCCAAGGGAATTAGGGGACGCAAAGTAATGGCTTAATCCCGATTGCAACTTTCTAATTTAATCAATTATTTCAAATTGTTATATATTTACATTTTTGGCACAGTTTTGTGGCAATTAAAAGAACATAACATTTAGTTTACAATCTAAATTTGCATTTTCTTTATAAACATTTTATAAATCTTATAATTAATTTATCACCATTTTAATAGAAAACATAAATATATCATTAAAAGGCTCATATAATTTTATTGAATGTAGTTCTGCTTTTCATTAATAGTTTGGTTTCTTTACAATATAGGTAAAGGGAATGAAGCCTTTTCAATAACGTAATTAGTTTTATACTCAATCAGGGATGCTGCCAGAATGTTGATGGAACAGAACAGACAATTTTTATCCATTTTTGATGAACCGCAGACTGAGAAATCCAGCTACCAGGATTCTGCGATGTCAGGAGTTGAATTGTTCTCTATGATCTGGCCTCCCTTAAGCGCCTTGACTTGTTCGCCAAGGAAGTCACTGACTTTTCCTTTAAAGCCACAATTGTTTTGCTAGATGATGCAATGGATACATCGCTATTCAAGGCCATTTTTGGAAAGGGTATAAGATTTTTAGATGGACCCTCATGGAGAGGATTCTTCGGTATGAGGTTAGAATTTTTGACAGCACCGTCATTCAATGGCTTTTTCGGTATAGGATTAGAATTTTTGATAGCACCGTCAGCCACTGACGACTTTTTGGACATGGGATTGGGAGCTTTCATCGGTTCTGGATTTGTGACCAACTTCTGACTCAGTTTTTTCTCCACGACGGTCTTTAAGGGAGCCTTCTGCATAGACTTCCTCTCGCCCTTTGGAGGCTTGGGCTTTTCAATAATAATTGGAGTATCTATGGCACGAATCTCACTCATCAGACGGGTAAAACTCATGGGCTCCAGATAATAGCGACCTTGGAGATTGTTAATACCTTAATTCGATCGGAAAATAAAATATATACGTGACCTTACCATCAACTTTCTGCAGGAACCCAAAACGCTGGCCCATCTCGAGAGTCTGTTTCACGGGCAGCTTAAGCTCTTCCTGTGGCACTTCCGTATGCTTAGCTATAGTCATCACGATTTCTCGCAGTGTCGCCGGCGAGTTGAGCAACTGCAGTGTATGCATTATAATAGCTCCGTTGAAGTTTGGCATCTTTGCTCTTCTTATGTAATATTTCCTTCGTTGAAATTGTTATCACTACAAAAAGAGAAGGTTGTTGCCTATGGAAAACTGTAAAATAAACTGAGGAGCTAACAAATTGAGGAAGGTGACAAGCTTATTAACAGCTTCCTGTGTTCTGTTTTTTTAGGGAATATTTCTATAAAATAGGATAAGATTTTTGGTGAAGCTTAACGACTTCTTTGTTTATTAAAAAGATGTTATATTTTTTTTTTCCAATAGTCCTAAGTTAAATGTAAAAGTATTATCGGAATGTAATCATTCTCTTATAAATTTAAGCTTGGTTTTAAAAATTTCTACGAACTCGATTGATTAGTTATTCACCATTAAAGAAATCTATGAATTTGGTTATAAGAAGAACACAGTAATTTCTGTAATATTCAATTGGTAAATTGAAATAAACTTAATGGAAATTAGACATTAGAAAATAAAGAAAAATTCCTAAACAAAAATCACAAAAAATCTTTAATAAACTAAGGTTTTTTTTGTCCCTTTTCGTGTCTGATGAAATTTGAAACCACCGTCAAAGTAATGACGTCTCCCAATTGTCAACGAGATCTACGTCAAGCGGTTATCGCCTTGACATGGCCAATACCAAGAGATTTGGCCCTATCTATCAATGAACCAGGTCGCCTAACAACAGGAGTGAAAAAAGAACTAAGCAAACTTTGCCGCAAAACAGTTCAATATTGGCTTCTGATATTTACATCAGGGACGCCTTTATTTTTTGCTGACGCTGTCCGCTGTCACTATACGCCTGTTCCTAATCAGCGGACTCTATAAATAGAATCCCTGACCGCCCACTCGCAGCTCTTCGGCAATCGCCCCCAGAATATACACCATATGGAGGTTTAATTAAACTCGGTTCAGCAAAAAATACAACAAAATATGCAGGAGCCAGAGCAAAGGAAAACAAGGCAAGATGTTTACACGCAAGTCAAACAAGGACAAAGTTTTTTGGCATCAATCATGTATATAGAGGCAATTAAAGCTTCAACTGCTGTCAGAGTCAACTGACAACTCAAGATGTCATTACTGTTGCATCACCATCACGTTGGATAAAGCTGAACAAAAGCCTTAAATTGAGTTGCAATCATAATTTTATTAATATTTTTTGTGGGGCAAGAAAAAAAAAAAAAAATACTTTGCCAGCTGCAGGGAGGGAAAATGGCGCAGGGTGAGTGCACTGTTATTGACAGCCAACGGTAATTTAATCAAAAAGTGTCAGACAGCATTTGCCATATGGCGGCCATTGGAGCGTTCACTTGGGCGCCATAAAAAAACAGTTAAGAAGGATGTGACACACCAAGGACACTCAAGGTTTTTTTAATGCCCTGCTGAACCTAAAAATATATAGTGAAAATAGGAAAACAGAATAAATATAAGTTATAAATCCTTAAACTCTTTAATCTTATTCAAGAACAATAAGGATACAAATAATTAGACAATCAATACAAATTCCCTTATACAAAAAACTTTATTTATACTTGAAACAAAAATAAAATAAAATCTACGATTGTTTATAAAATTATTTCATGTAATAGTTTTTGAATAAAAGCGCTCAAAAAGTCGCCATATTTTACTTACTCTGTAACTTTGAAGCTCGTGAAAAATATTCCTAAAAACATGAAAGTATGCTATGCTTTTTGCTTCCGGCCCTCGCCCAGAAATTTGTATGCGTGCAAGTAAAATATATTTATATATTTGTGTGTATGTAAATTTCCTTTGTGGGCGGGTTAAATTCTATTTGATTTCCGTTTTGGATAGGCCCCTAAAAATAGAAACGGCCAAAAATCAGAGCCAACAGCTCACCGCCCAAAGCGAACATTTATTTAACATGTTTGATGTTTTCCTCAGTTGAATGTAGCATTTCGACTCCAACCCTAAAATAAGCAAAAAGCCGGACGGACCGACTGACAGGAAATTCGTTTTGTTGATTGTTTGGTTTTAACGTTCTGCACAGGAAAAATAAGAGATGTTGTTTTCTTTTGTTGTTGCGTAAACGTACAATTCTTCGCTAGAAATGCCATTTGAAATGCAGTGTAAATGTTATTTTAACACTTGTCAGTTTGCAGAAAAACAAAACATGACTGGATTTTTTATGGAGACAGGAGGTGAGAGCATAAGGCATGTTTAGAATGGCAATTCTGGCACGCTTTCCTCTTATTATTTATGACAAGTGAGAAATGTTGAATTGAGAAAAATGCTGATGATGGTGGTATGACATCTTTTAAAAGGAGAGAAAGGCAATATTTTTAAAAAGGAAATAACCAAAAAGGGTTTTAAAAGCAGGGAATCACATTTTATGTAATTATTTCAGACAGTAAGAATTTATATTTAAAGGAAGTATTCTAGGCAGATTAAAAGAAATGTAAATGGGTCTTTATTATATTATTTTTTAATATCATTAACTATTATGTTATGAATAAAAAAAAGTAGTTACAAAAGATTTTTAAAGCTGATACTAAAATATATATTACTTATTGTCTCGCCCATTACGATGCCTGTATCAATTTGTATCCCCGTTGTCCAATCAATGTTTCCTCTTCTCGTTCATCGAATTTGTATAAATTTAATTTGTTAATCAAATATGCCCAATTGAACGGAAATCCTCTACATCAAATGCACAAACACTTTGCCTGAAAAGGCCCATCTTCTTTGACATTTATGCAGAGTCAACGTATATGTATATACAGTAAGCTACAAAGGTATGCCCACACACTCAAACCGGATGTGTGTGCGTGCGAGCAGAATGTGTACGTACATGCATACTTGTGTGATAAACGACAGCTCCTGTATCCTGACATTTATACTTCTGCCTGTGTTTCGAGCGAAAGGATGACCTGTCCGGTAGCCCTTTTCCATAGTCTCCTTAGTGAGTCAGTACACACGAAAAAAAGGGCCCATTTTGCTTTTTGTGTCATTAATTTACCAGATAAGTGTTTTTTATATTTAAAAAAAGTTTAAATAATTTAAGAAGTGTAATTTAACAATATCTAAAAAAAATATTACCTATAAAATAATATAAAAATCATATTTTAATATGTTTATTTGCTAATTCATTAATAGGGAACTTCTTTTTTTATACCCTTGCATGATATTTTGCCATGATATTTGCAACGCAGTGAAGGAGGCATCTCCGACCCCATAAAGTATATATATTCTTGATCAGCATCACCAGCCGAGTCGATCTAGCCATGTCCGTCTGTCTGTCTGTCTATCCGTCTGTCTGTCTGTCCGTCTGTCTGTCCGTCTGTCGGTTTCTACGCGAACTAGTCTCTCAGTTTTTGAGCTATCGGGCTGAAACTTTCAGCATAGTCTTATTTCTTTAGCACGCAGTATATATGTCGGAACGGCCGAAATCGGACTTCTATATCCTATAGCTGCCATAGGAATGATGGCGAAATTAATGTAAAAAAAATTTTAACTTCTCTGTTTTTCAACGAATTTCTAGAAACTTCGAGATATAGTCATTTTTTATAGTTCTAGAATTACGCTTTTAATTTCATTAAGATCGGACAACTATATCATATAGCTGCCATAGAAGGGATCGGTCGATTTATGTGAAAATGTAAAATTCTACATGTAAAATGTAAAATGTACAAAATTTACATAATTTGACATTTTTTTTTTAACATTACCAAAATGGATCGATTTTTAATGATCCAATTTCAGACTGCAAGGGTATACAAACTTCGGCTTACCGAAGTTAGCTTTCTTTCTCGTTTTTATTAATATTAATCATGAATATAATTTCGCATTCAATTTTAAATTTAAAAGCTGGAAATAAGCATAAAATGAATATTCAAATTATTATGAGCTTCCTATTACACGCGGCGTATGAGTAATAAAACAAATTAATAAAAATATTAATCATACGACGCGTGGGACCGAAATGCCAAAGATCAAGAGGGTCAGAAATAATCCCTAAATTAATATTCAAATTATTATGAACTTTCTATTGTAAAAATAAAAAAAGTTTGTGGGAAATTTCATTTATAATTTGATGTAAATATTCATAAATTTAAATAAAAATTAATTTATTCTTAGAATTATTTTATAAAAGTAAAGATTCTAAAAAAATTAAAAGAAAAAATAATAGAAAATTTTAACTTAAGTCTGATTAATCAACGATTTCTTCTGGTGTATGGCAACATTCCTGGCCGATTGCCTGCTGACCGTGTTTTCTGTGTATAAAGACCATGCAAGTGACAAATTATATGAACAATGGGCCAAGGGATGGGGCGGGACGGAAAGGAGTGGAGACAGATGAGTTGTGCGAAAGTGTCAGCATCAGTGTCAGTTTTGGGTTTCTCCGAGCAAAATGTTTTATGTGCAGCTAGCGAGACATTTTTGGCCTTGTATAAAATATGAGTTGCAGTTTGCAGCTCCGGCAGCTCCTGCAGGGTGGCCAGAGCCATAAACTTTGACCTGGTCCACGTACGGGCATTTTCACCCTTTATGCCAAACCTTTCGACCATCTCGTATATCAACTAATTGCACTTTGTTTATTGTCCGAGCGTGTGTGTGTGTCATCCTTTGGCTTTGTGGGCCTTGTAATTTAGATTCATGTCTGGGACGTGACTTCCGGGGCCAATTGGAAATTTTATACCCATAGACTGTCAATTTTAATTGACTTGCTTTCCGATCCGAAACAGACTGACGGACGGGGCAGCTGTTGTTTGCGAAATGTGATTTGCATTTTGTTGATTTACAGGAATTAAAGCCAGCCACCACCACCACATGTTGTAGCTGTCTAAATATCAACAAGGTACTCAGTGTTTAAGACGTTTTAATTGCTTTTAAGCCTCTTTTCTTGCTCAACCAGTCTTAGGTGAGCTCTTGCCAGGCGCTGCCCAAAAGTATGCTGCACGAATATAAAAAAAAATTTGGAAAATGTTTCGGCCAGCAACAATTTTCGTTGTTTTTTTCAGCTTAAGTCAATTAATTGAAGCCATTCCTCGAGCTCTCTTGCGGGGGCTTCCCCCATTTTCCACTCTGACGTTTAAGCATTGCGTCACTTCCATGCGGGCAACTTTTACGCACTTGCGTCTTAATTACTCACACCGTTTAGTTCCCATTTCTCCCCAGTTGCCCCACTCCGACTTTTTCATGTTTTTCGGCTCAAATTCGTAAGCTCCTTTCAGAGTTTGCCTGCCTGCAAGCCGCTTTCTACATTTAATTCTACTCTCTGCCAAGGTATTTCGATGCCTTTGCCTAGAAAAAGTTTTAATTTTAATGTAGGGTTTCAGCAGATACTTTTAATTGTGAATATTTTGATAATAGTTGTTGTTGTTTGGCTTAAAGAAATGGAAAAACTGTTTTCAGCTTATCCAAAATATAAAGAACTATTTTTTATTATTTAAATTACTAAAGTTTTTGTTTAGAGTAACAAATAAATTAAACAACTTTTTCTAGTTTTCTCTTCAAACAAAGCTTTATTCAGAACCTTGTTCCTATTGTTTATTATTTAAAATTTATTTACTTATAAGCAGAATTATGTGTGAACGCAACAAACAAGGGCTTATTAACTCTACAGAGTAGGCATACATTTTGAGATTATAAAGTATTAAATCTATACTAAGCTCTTTATACTGATTTTGTTATTTTGAGTTTTTTAGATAAAAATCTTTTAATAAATTTGTACAAGAGTATTCATAAATTCGCATTGTCCTCAAAGTTAAACTTTTTATCGGGACTTAGCCTTTGTGTGTGGGCGAGCCAGCAGAATACAGGCTAAGCCGCGCTCACTTATTTGGTTGGAGTTTTCTTTTTTATATTCTCTTACCTAAAAAGGGGTGTATGGATTGCAATATTAAACTTTACAAATATTGAATAAATATAAGCAGTCTGAATATACATATAATATATACATACGAGGAGAATATTATATATTTTTTGTGTTTTTGATATTTTTTAAAAATATTTACATATATATTCAAACTAAATACATTTCTTTTTTGTTTGAATTAGCAACTCACTTCTTTAATAAATTATTCTATTCTCCTGCCCGAGACTCAGTTCCTCTTCCATGGAAATAATTGTTTATGAAATTTATGTGGCACTCTGATCCCACGAGAGCATTTTATTTTCGGTTTGCAAGTTCCCTACGTATCAGTCGAGGAGCTTAGACGTGCGCCTACATATAAATTTCCCTTTTGTGCGGCTCCTTCATCAACATCCCTCATCCCTTATCCCTATTCCCTATCCCCAAACACCCCAACCCCGCCATCGTCGTTTTCTTCAAGGACCTGCTGCAACATGTTTGCATTTCATTTGTTAGCAAGTTGTCAACATTTTATCTATGTTATTATGTCTTGCCTACTTTTCTGCTCCTTTCTGTTGCTCTTGCTCCAGTTTTGTTTAATATTCTTTTCTTTTTTTTCTTTTCTTTTCTTTCTTTCTAAGCTTAAAGGTAAGCCATTAAAGTTTCCAAGGGGAGGGAAGGGACGGTGGCTCATCATTAGTCAAACGTCATGTCATGTGAATGGGGCGTGATGAGCGTGCAGCGAATTTATCATTGGGTCGCGCTTCTTAGATAAGCCCGAGCCACGCGGCGTATGAGCAATAAAACAAATTAATACAAATATTAATCATACGACGCGTGGGACTGAAATGCTAAAGATCAAGAGAACGAGAGGAGACATCAAAAGGGTCAGCTAAGCGCAAAAATTTAAGCATCTCCTATATTGCGAATTCATGATCCAACCAAATGCCACAGCGAACGGCATGCAACTATGAAATTGGAGTCGTAAATGGTTTTCTAGTTACGACTATTTGGGGTTGCTGTTGGTTTTCCTACCCTTTAGTCGCCCTGTAAGGAGGTAGGCTGTATGCTTGGAATATTGGATAATGGGAAGAAAAGTTTAATATTTATTTTCTGTATTATTTTTTTTATTTAAAAATGTATACAAAAAATAAAAAATAAATTCAAAGATTTGCCAATTGATCCGCCCTTATCAATTGTCAAATCTTTGCGAATTTGTAAGTCATTGGAATAATATGTTATGAAGGTAATTATTTTGGGCAAGGAAATATATGATAATACAATTATTTTTTCGAATTTATTTACTTAAAGGCATTAAGTCTGTAAACTAAATTTATGTGAACGTCAGGTGAAAGGTTATGGTTTTAAAAAATGTGCCCTTAAAGTCGATAATTTTCAAAGAAACTTAATTACTTTTGTTATATTTTTATCCAAAAAGTAAAGCACATTTCCGTGGCATTAAGTACCGAGTATTTTATTGGTCGTATCCCCCAATTATGTATGAGCATTCCAACATGTTTTCTGTGTTATTTTGCCGGTGGTCATAAAATTCAGTTTAACTTGTTGCGTTCGCAATACTGAAAGCTTGAAATTGGTTTCGTTTTTTTTGTATAGTTGAGTTGCTAGGCGTCCCCCACTCATGCGTCGTGAGAATTGAGACAGTATGTCCGGGTAAAAGAGCGCGGAATGAGAGCATTTCTCACTACGCAGAGAATTTGAGCTCTTTCGAGTGAGAATCTTTGAGTGAAAATGTGCAATCATGACGTAGAAACTTTTGAGAATATTTCAAAGTCAACCGAAAATCAACTAAGTAAGAGAACTTCAACTAAAGGAAGCCTGCACTTAAGCCAACTTAGCTGGAAATGGCTAATAGAAGGAATTTTCAGGTTTATGTGGAGAAGTGCTTAAGGGATTAAAGATTATGAAAAGACTTACTTGTCGGTAATGACTAGAGTAAATATATATTGCTAGAGATGAGGTAATTTTCTAGGGGACGCGAGTTCCTAAGAGGATTTGCTATTCTTAAATTATATTTAACGGGATTGCTTTTTTAAACGTAATTTAAGTTAACTGGAATTAAGGTTTGCTTAAGCTTTACTCCTAACAATTTACGTGTAATATATGAAAATAGTTTGCCAAGGGATACAAAATGTAAGGCCTGTAATATCATGCTGATAGTGCCTTGGAGCTTTTTTATTTTCTAAATACAAGTTTACCAAAGCAATCAGACTTTATTAAATTTGATTAAACATTTTTGTTCTCCAACTGATATGAAATATTTTATTTAATATAATTGTTTTTCTCTCTCCTTGGTTTTCCAACTTGTTGACTTGAAGGCTGGAAGAGCTCTTAGTGTTTCCCGCTGCGATATCATTACTTATTATGCTGTTGTTTTTATTTATTCTTTGTTACCGTCTTGTGGCGCTAATTAAATTTGCCGCTTTACCCACGACCGCACACACACAAAGAAATATAACCCCATACCAAGAGACTGCCACACGGATAGATAGGATAATGTATCTGAGAGGAAGGGAATCCCCTTCCGCATCATTGCTTTAGCGTTGCCAACTTAATTGCATTTTTTCAAGTTTGCGGAGTTGCGTTTTGCAACTTTTTTTTTGTTCACCCGCCTGGCAGCTTTATAGATAATACCGGGGCGTATTATCTGGCGATGCCACGCCCCTTGAGTGCCGCGACGAGAAGAGCTTATTAAATAGTTTGTATGGTCAGGCATATGGTGGGGAGCCTCTTAGTATTTTCCCCTTTTCATGGACTCACTCGGATTTTGTAATTATTTGGCTGTGCAAATATTGGTTCAATTTGAAAATATTTTCTGCATTTCAATTATGAAATCGCGCGTTCGGAAATGGAAATGGTCTCGCAAATACATTTTGCTGCTGATTTGTAAACACTTTTCCATGTTTTCTTGCTATGCGCTCCAAATTAAATGCACTAAAATATTATCAGTCGTTTTACACTACAAATGCATTTTTGGGTATTTATTTTCCATTGTTATACCTGGTACCCATAGGGTACAAGGGTATTATAAGTAAGTGCCAATCGAGAATGTATGTAACAGGCAGAAGGAGGAATCTACGACCCCATAAAGTATATATATTCTTGATCAGCATCACCAGCCGAGTCGACTTAGCCATGTCCGTCTGTCCGTCTGTACGTCTGTCCGTCCGTGTGAAACCACAGATCTCAGAGACTATAAGATCTAGAGTTACCAAATTTCGTGACAACATTGGAATCTTTTGCACGCAGATCGAGTTTGTTTTAAAATTTGGCCACGCCCACTTCCGCCCCCGAAAATTGTAAAATACTTTTTATAAGCTATAGTTTTACATTTTTCCTCCAAGTAAATAGATAAAATAAATGAGTAGGCATATGCGGACGTTTTCTAAAAATTTGAGTAAAAAATAATAAACATGGAAGTTATTAAACAATAAAGTTTGTATATGCTTCTTCTCTTCTCCTGAGCCACAACGGCAGTAGCAAAAAAAAGTGTTGCGTGCTTTCGGGCGCAGTAATAATTCGTAATGCAGGTGCGTACAGCTGCAGAATTTGTCTTTTCTTTTTTGAACGTTACTCAACATGTTTTTACCAACATTTGTCTTCATTTGTCAACATTTTTTTTTTTTCCATGTCCGTGTGCTATTTAATTTTACCCACAATACTTTGGGTACCGGGTATCTCACAGTCGGTCACACTCGACTGTAGCTTTCTCACTTGTTTTTTTTTCATTCGGTAATGGTATTTGTTTTGCGGCTAGCTTTTGACCTAGCATAAATTTAGTTCTGTCCAATTAAATTTAATTCAAGCCCATTTATTTATTGACACATAAATATTTGCCAGCTTTTCGGCATAAAAATTGTTTAACCAATTAGCGGTGCATTGTTTGGCTCTTTTCCAATGAGCTGTGCTAAGTCATTTTACACATTAATGACTTTTCCCAATTACTGATTAAATGGCAAAGCGATTGAAAGGGGGAAATTTAATTAGGTTGATTGGAAATGTGCAGCGTGGAAATGTATTATTTATTTACATCAAATGTTGACTTTGTAGATGGGTAGCGAAACGAAAACATTTGTATTTATTTTAATATATTTCAAATACATTAAACATTTTACAGACAACTCTAGGTTAAATAAACGAAGATAACACTTAGCCAAACCAACCAGATAGCACGTAATATTTGCATACAGATCCAATCAAAATGCTCGTTATTTTGCCCATAGGGAACCTCTGATGTCTATGCTTAGACACTGGGACTCCCGACATAGTCCAACATATTTAAGTTGTGTAAATTGAATAGAAAATAACTTCCGGTATATGGGGCATGCATTATTCATTTATTTTGGCTGGCCACAAGAGTTTGTACAACATTTTCTGGCCAACAGAACTCGCACTCCTGCAAACATTGCTCATACGCCAGGTCGGCCGCATAAAATATTGAAATTGTTGACCAAAAACGCAATTTACGCATACATATTGCATATTGACCAATCTCTCTCTCTCTCTATCGCTCTGTGTGTGTGTGTGTTTGGCATGAGAGGTTTTCCCTGAATAGGTTTTCATTTGCATTTGTGGAGATTTAGCTGATTTTGCCTTTTGCCTTCGCTGTTATTTTTCCCCCCTTTAGTTGGGTATGTTTTGATTTTATTTGATTTCTCGCTATATAAAAATCCGTTTAATGTATAAAATGCATTTAAATTAAGGGCTTAAGTTGGCCGTGTTGTGTTGGTTAAAGTTAAATTTAATTTTAAGTCATTTACAATTTATTGTCTTAAATTTCATTGTGAATGGTATTGTGATCAATTTGTTTATAATTGGGTCATTGTTTAAAGTTGAGTTTGCTTTTTGTTATTTATGTTAACAGGAAATTCCTGAAAATAATATTTTAAACTTATTTAATTGATAAAAATCACCAATTAATTGTTACATTTTTGTGTCAAATATTTAGGTCAGGCAGTTGCAACTTTGTGAGAATTTATGGAAAATATCATTGGTAACGACAGTAATTAAATTAATTGAAATTCAGTTTTAGATTCTGTCTATTGCCTTCATTGGCAAATATTTGCTTACTTCGAAACTATATTCTTGTGACGAAACTAAGTTAATTAAATATCTTCTCCAAAGTTCAGTCCAGGCCAATATTTTCCAGACTTCGCTTTCATTTTCTACTCGAATTTATGATTTGCTTTTAATTAAAATAAATATTTTATGGCTCTTAATAAACAATCTCCAAAGGAGGAGAACGGCAAGAGGCAGAAAAAGAAATCAACCCAAGGCAAACTTTCGACTCGAACTTTGTGAGGGCAAAGTTGATAGAAAGTGAAAGACTCTTCGAGTTAAACAATTTTCTTTCTGTTTTCCGTTTCGTTGCAGGCATTGCCAATCCAGGAAAGGTGTAAATAATTGAGGCGAAAAACTTGCCCCTTATGACTTCCAGCTTCAGTGCTTATCCCAGCCAGGCAGCAACTTGTGTGATTTAATTCGATCAAATCGCCGGCACGACAGCAACATGAGACTGCTGGCGACAATGTGCAAGGGCAGCCACAACAATTTGCAATTGTTGCCACAACAACAGAATCTCAATCTGCAATCTCTGATTAACTCGAAGGTAGTCAATATTTGCTGAATGCAGCAATTAAAGTAAGTTCGATCAGCGAGAATATCTGAAACACTATGGCCACAGCTGTCTTGGAGGCGAACGAATCAAAATTGGAGTTGGTGTGCGACGAGTGCGACTATTATGGTTCTACAGACACGATATTTACCGATAACAGCACCCAAACCGATGGCTACGATGACGATGAATCGGAGCTGAAGCCGCTGAAACCCAGATTAAGTCAAATTGTGGAAGAGGAAACGGAAATGGAAGAGGATATGGCTAAGGAAACGGAAGTGGAGACAAACGGTATACGAAACGATAACGATAACAATAATGCTAGTGATGCGCAACCATTGATAGAAGCCTCGATAAATGAAGAGGATTTGAAGGAGGATGTGGAGATTGTGGAGGAATCTCCAGTACTAAAGCAGGTGCCAAATGACTCTGATGATGAACAAGAAATCGACGAAGTGGCCAGACTCACGGGCTTGGCCTTGGGCATGGGCTATGCCCGCATTATAGACTACGATAACTTGCGCATCATCGAACATGTTATCGAGAGCGACGATGACGATGATGATAATGCCAGGGGCAAGGAAACAACATCGGCCGAATTGCAGCAGGCCTGCCACGATTTGGTGACTTTCATCGGTGAAAGCTATCAGGTAATCGAAAGGTCAGGTCACACCCGTGACCCCCCAGCCACGGTGCAGGTGGTGGACAATAACAACAACAATCGCAACAGCGACATATCGCCCCGGGGAATTGGTTTGGCCAACACCCGCTCGAAGTCCGTCAAAGAAAATCAAAAAGCCAGCACAAGTGCAACGGCAACGGTTGCGGGAACAGCGGCTCCATCCACCAGCAGTGCCTTGATCAAGGCCTATAAATCGAATTTGACGCCCTTGGCGCCACCCTTTCAGCCCGCCGCCCTAAAGGCCAAGCAACTGCAACTGCAACAGTCGACAGTGGCCAGCAGCAGCAGCAGCAACAGCAACACCATGTCGACAGTGGCCTGCAGCAGCAACATGTCCTCGACGGTGACGACGACAGCTACCAATGCTCTGGGCTATGCCGCCTACGAACAGACCACTGTTTACTATCAGCAGCAGATACAACAGCAGCCGCAGCAGCAACAGCAACAGTTGTCCCCCAAGCAGCAGCAGCAGCAGCAACAGCAGCAGCAACACTGTGCTCAACATTCCGGCTTGCCGCATATTCATGGCGCCCAACTGATGCCCGTGCAATTGATTACCTTGACGCCACCGTCGGCGGCATCAGTAGCTGCTGCAGTGGCCGGAGCAGCAGGAGCAGCCACTGTAGCAGCAGCAGCAGCCGCGTCAGCTCCTGCAGCAACAGCAGCGGGTGGCGCAGCATCGGCAACATCCTTAACTGGCGCCGCCTGGCCACTTGTGGAGGCGCCAATTTACATCGACATCAATGGCGAATATCGCAGCTATTGCCCGGCACATGGACCGCCGGCAGTGACAGGCCCGCCGAATGGCGCCATTGCCCATCATCCCCATATCCATGCCCATGCTCATGCCCATTCACATTCCCTTCCCCATTCGCAGCCCCATGCCCATGCCCTTCCCCATACGCATTCGCATCCCCATTCGCATACACATTCCCTGGCCCAGCAACAGCAGCAACAACAGCAACAGCAGCAGCAGCTTCATCATCACCATCAGCAACATGGGCAGCATCAGCAAGTGACAAATGTTAATGGAAATATTGCCCAGGCAGCAGTCGCAGCAGCAGCGGCAGCCGCAGCAGCATCAGCGCCTCGTTTGCTGCTGCAACTGGACGCAGTGGCTGTCCAGCAGCAGCAACAACACCAGCAGCAGCAGCAGCAACAAATCGTTGCCGCTGGCAAGCGTAGCAAAGTTTATCGAGGTGAGTGGCCGTTTTATGACATTTGTTGTACAGTTTTTATTCCTGCCCATGATACCCGGGGCTATTTGGGTCCATATAGTTTGTCCAAAGGATGGCCAGTGCACTGCGAGAAAGAAAATATTTTATATTATTCCATACGGCCAAGAAAAAAAGGTCGCAGATTGACTTAAATAATGAATACTATAGTGTTGCTAGCTTAAGAAATCTTATTTTTAATAAATATGTTTAATTCGAATACATTTTCTGCAACGATCTATCCCCAAAATAATTTTGTTTTATCTCTTAGCAAAAAATGTAAACATATATCGGCAGATTCTGTCAAAACGACGAATTTTTGTAGTAGAAGAAGCAATTAAGTTATATTAGTAAAAGTTATGAGAGAAATATAATGTAGGGAGATCTATGAATTTAAAATCAATTGGAAATGCAGCCAAAAGTATGCAATGATAAAAAAATTTTGTTCGTTATGCTTAAAATGTTGTTGCATACTTTTGAGCACACTTTGAATTCATTTCAAAACTATACCGATTTTTGTGGCACCCCTGCACTGTGTTGAATTTGACCCGTTTTCGTGGCCAAAACTCATTTTTCGCGAGTATGCAAATTTCCGTTTTTTCAATATTACCATGTTAAGAAATGATCAAAATGCTATGTTACATACTTAAAATGTTAACTTAACAGTTTGGTGTTAAAATAACAGCTGTTAAAGTCAGCTGTTGCAAGCTAACAACGCGAGCTGTCTTTAAGGTTAACTTTGCGGTGCAATTTTAAATTGGCATATCTCTGAGAAAAAATCATTAAATAATCAAATTTAAAAAGTATATTAATTCTTCAGGTTTGTACTATGTGTTGATATTAATATGTTGCGTGTTTCGTTCGTATTTTTCCAACAGTTTGTGTATTTAGCAAGCGGTGTCCCCTTGTCACTTTTGGAAAGAAAGTTGAACTTTCCAAAGAGATTAAAAACGAATTTCAAATTATTTCAGTAAGTGTCTATATACATGTTGTAGAGTTTTCAATTCTGAATTCAGAACTAGTAAGCACATTGTGCGCTTTTTGCGCCTTTTTGCGTTATTTGATTTATTAGGAAGCACCATCTTAATCAGCACTGCAGATCTGCTAGAAGTGTGGCGTAAGCAAAGGAGCTTTTGTGAGGAAAAAAAGGCTATAAACACTTTTATTAGTGACAAATCATCATTATTTAAAAGATAAAGCTCGAAATTTTTGTGCAAATTTATGGCGAAATTGGCAAAAATGCTGTAGGAAGGTAGAAAGGTTCAAAAGGCATAAAAAATTGTTTCTTATTGAATAACTTCTATATTTATTATGCGATCTGGTCCAAATTTGCAGGACACATTTGAAATAGGACTTTCATCCTGTGTTCCAAAATTTGGGTCTCTAACTTTATAATTGCTTAAAATTGTCTTTTTTTTCCGATTTCTGTGGGCGGAGGAGGGCGTTGAC
>VNJW01008034.1:0-17267 GCA_008042615.1 Drosophila auraria | reverse complement strand
CAATTAAATGGTCCCTATCCGAAAGTCTATTGGAGACCGACTGGATAGCGGAAAGGTGGTTCCAATAAATGGGAAGTTCCGACAAGGGAGGAATGTAGGAACATGTAATAAAAATAAAACTACCATTAAATGATAGCTTCACACAAAGGAATTCAACATCGTTGCATTCCTCGAAAGCTAATACTTCAGACGTGAGGTTTGAGTCAACCGCAATGAGGACCCCACCCCCTCGCCTGGAAGGCCGATCAAGCCTGTGTGTTGTGTACACAGCTGGAAAAACTTCGGAGCTTAGGATCTCCGGCTTTAACCAGGTTTCTGTGAACACAATCACCTGGGATGCCAAGGAAACACTATCATAATACAATTTAGGAAGCTTACTACGTAACCCCCTTGCATTCTGATAGGTAAGATGGAGGGAATTGCTTAGTTTTTTGGAGCTGGTACAGTGGTTTTGTCCGGCCTGGGTAGACTTATTCCTACCGGCCTTCTTTTCTTTTTCTTGGCTTTGTACTCCTTAACAACAACATACTGCGGCCAGAAATTGGCAGAGCATATTGTGTTAAAGAGTTCGTCAGGGACATTTATTTTGAAAGATGAAATATCCCTAGCATAAGAAAATTTACATTTCTCCACCTTAATTTTATCGGACTTGGTTTTGTCTCGAATAAAGACAGTAACATATTCAGATGTTTGAGATTGGTGAAGCCGAGAGACAAATATCTGCCTCGTTGGTGGTACTGCTATAAGGGCTTTTGGCAACACAGACTGGTTGGCTTTATTACCAATTTCGGCCGGTAATCCAGGCCTGTCACCCTGGGGAGCAATAGGGACGGGGATCTGAGGGGTCGTTAATTTTGATTTTGACCCGCCAGCGGACTCAACGGACAACACTGGAGCTGCGGTCCCTGTCACGGCACATTTGGAGACCGAATCTTTCCTTGCACCCGACCTCAATATCATAGGAGTTTGATATATTGGGGTCGGGGGCTGTGCCGAGGGAGTGAGCTGTTGAAAACCTGCGTCGAGTTGCAGGGCAGCGGCCGATTTTGCAAAAGGAATCATCAGCTTTACAAATGCGATGACTTCCGCAACAAAACAGTATCCGAACGACTCAATTGGGTGCAAAAACAACGGTTGTGTGTAAATTGCTTTAGCAGTGACCACAAGGCAAAGGAATGCCAAGGTCGCACGTGTTTTAAATGTGACAAAAAGCAAAATACATTGCTGCATCTTGAAACCACATCAGGTGCAGCAACCGAGCCACAATCACTTACTGTAGGTGCAGCAAGCAACAAAAGTTACAACCTACTCGCCACCGTCAACGTGGCAGTAAAAGCAAGCAATGGGCAGGTTGCGACCTTCAGAGCTCTGCTTGATTCAGGATCACAAATAAATTTGATTTCTGAACGAATGGCGTCAGTGCTATGACTAAAACTCCACGGTACTTCACTACGTATCGAGGGAATTGGAGGCAATCCAAAAACTAGTAGAGCCAGAGTAAATGTTCTGATGAAATCGATGCATAATGACTTTACTCAACAAGTTGAAGCTTTTGTGTTACCACACATCTTAGCTGAACAACCGGCTCATCAATTAATTTCTTCACTACTTCACTACGTATCGAGGGAATTGGAGGCAATCCAAAAACTAGTAGAGCCAGAGTAAATGTTCTGATGAAATCGATGCATAATGACTTTACTCAACAAGTTGAAGCTTTTGTGTTACCACACATCTTAGCTGATCAACCGGCTCATCAGTTAATTTCTACAAATCTACAAAAGTCCCGAGCAACATTGCCCTAGCTGATCAAAACTTCGACATGCCAGGAAAGATTGACATGCTTATCGGAGCCGAGCACTATTATTCATTGCTTCTACCAAACCAGACTGTATTAAAGCCAGGAGGCCCAATTCTTCAAAATACAAAACTTGGATGGATTGTGGCCGGAAAAGTTTTGGCAGAGCAAAACTCTGCTGCCATTTGTGCAGCTGCAGCTACAGATGAAGAAATTGATACGCTGTTGGAACGCTTCTGGACGTTAGAAACTGAAGAAAAACACCGATCACCGATGGAGGCTCATTGCGAAAAACATTTTGTAGGAGATCCCCAAGTTGCATCTGATGGAAAATTTATTGTCAAACTCCCATTTTCTGAACAATCTTCAGCCCTGAGGGCATCACAAAGAACTGCAACGTATTGTAGCATACATGATGAGATTCTGTAACAAAAGGAACAGAGCCACTAAAACCACACTATGTGTCGGTGAGTTGACTCGTGCAAGGGTTATCATCTTCCACACCATTCAGCAGATTGATTTCGCTGCTGAATACAAACAAAAAACATTTGTGAAAAGATGGGAATTAATATCCAGACTAAAGCAAGCGTTCTGGAATCTGTGGTCCATGGAGTACTTCAAATGCGTAACAAATGGAAGACCATGTCGCAGAATGTCGAAGAAGGACTACTAGTTCTCGTAAAGGAAGACAACGCGGTGATGAGCTGGCCAATGGGAAGGATAGTAAAGACCTATCCTGGCAAAGGACAACCACGTCCGGGTAGTAGACGTTAAAACCGACTCTGGAATATTCAAACGCGCAGTTACTCGGCTTGCTTCGCTTCTAAAAAAAAGAAGCTACCAAACGTCCTCGCAGCTCCATTGTAGAAGTAACGAATCCGGAAAAAATCCCAACACAGGGGAAGAAGCTGAAGCTTCCGATCCTTCCAAGGTTGCTGGCATTACTACTCATCCTCCCACTGACAATGGGACAACCACTAAATGTAACGCAGTTCACAAATAAGCCCGGAATATTCTACGAAAGACTCGGCACTTCCAGAATGTCATTTTCAGAATGGACCATCATCGTCTACTACGACTTGAAACCATATTGGACCGATATGAGAATACTATCTGACGGGATTACTGAACTAAAACATAAGTGTTCAGAACTACGAAATGCAAATGCATGTAACTCTATACTTGATCATTTTCAACATTTATATGGCGAGTTACAAGCTGGAAATGATTTGATTAACCATTCCCGACAGCGCAGGTCACCACTTGATATAGTCGGAAACGTAGCGCACTCATTATTTGGCGTGCTTGATTCAAACTATGCAGAAGAAATGGCCAAGGTCATAAACGAAGTCAAAGCCAACGATGATATGCTGATGATGCTGCTCAAGAATCAAACGTCTGTTCTTGACTCCACTATAAATGTAGTCAGAAAAAGCAATTCGGCCAACGACAAACGAATCAGGACGCTAGAACAACAACTAGCAACCATCAAAAGAGAAAGAGGCAAATACGAAGGCGACTACCTACAGCAAGCATTCATGGTCCTAACAGCCCAGCTAACCCTGCTGGCGACGGGGATGCAGCGGATGCAAAATGAGATAGCTAGCGTCCTTACTGATGTCCGCCACCGAACCATTAGTCCCATGCTAGTATCTCCGCAGCAACTGAGAGATCAACTTGATCAAATTCGGGATCATCTTCTACCAGATCAAATGTTACCGATATCATCGGAAAATGCTATTCAGCTCTACCGAATTATGCACGCTGAAGGCACAACAACTACCGATCATGTAATCTTCAAGATTACACTTCCTCTGGTATCCACAGCGCAGCAGGAAGTGTTCAGCATCATCCCCATCCCGGCGTGGAAGGCAGGAAGCTGGCATAGACTCGATATCAAGACAAATATCATTGCCGTCAATGCTCATAGAGATCAATTTATGGGATTGACTGAAGACGAATTTGAGTTATGTCTAAAAGTGCCAAACGATGAGCCCATATGGTTTAATCTTCAAGCTACGTTTAGCGCGGACAACCAGTGTGAATTTCAGTTGTTTAACAACAAGACTGAAACACTATGTGAGACTTTTCAAACAAAATCCGATCTGATTTGGACAAAGACGCATCAACGGAACAGATGGATGTTCGCAACGCACAGTCTCATAGAGCTTCAAACTGGATGCAAAGGAACACCTTCCACAGTACACATTGAAGGAACGGGCTTACTATCACTCTCCGCAGGCTGCACCGCGCGCAACTGAAAAATTAGTGTTGGCACATTCAGCACTACGATCAGCGAACAACCCGAGTATCCGAACTAGACGAATTAGATGTCCTACAACAAAGACTGGCCAAACTGAAGGATACAACATGGAAAAATCACTTCAGCACTGTGCAGCACCATCAAGTAGCTGCCTATGTGGCCTTAGCAATATCAATTATAGTGAGCATTGCATTCATTCTACGACGGCAATACAGCAAATGGAAGCCACGACAACGGACCTCCAAACCAGAGGAAAACGCTGAGCAGTCGTTACTGGAACCTACCCCACGCAGTTTTGCTTTCAACATTAGCGATGGTTGAACACCTGTTCAACGGCCGGGAGAATGTTCAGTCTCAGCAATATGTATATGCAATAACAAAGGTAGTGATTGTAAGGTCAAGCGCAAATGCATATTATGCTGACATGAAGAAGTCGAATTGGGCACCGTTTCCCATTTCTGCATAGATCATAATACACAGTAACCCACATTTCTTTTACACACAATTTCGTTGACATAAGCATATTCTTTATACTTTGTTTAGCGATAAATACCGTTAAGTTTCCTCAATAAAATCAGTAATTGTTTTGACCACAACGCAAGCTTTACTCATTTCCCTGCATTCAACAGAGGCTGTCGCTGAGTCTTCAGACCCTCATATGCACCATCCTTAGTCCAACTGGTTCATGTTCTAGTTGCGGCGACACAAGGCATACAGTTCATGTACTGTATGCCAGGCACCTTAGCCTACACACTAACAGACCTAACCCGCTGTTCATTCTAGTATGTTCTATAATTTCTCTTAGCTTATCTGCGACATTGCTAAAAGGCGCAGAAAATGTGTATTTACCTCTCGTTCGCACTTTTTTGGTTGCTAAATTGTAGAGCTGGTGAGTACGCAGCTTACGAACGAAAAGAGCAAGAAGAAAAACTTTCTGACTTTTCATTTGGTTGGGTACTTATAAATGGAATTCCGTGAGCGAAACGGGTAAAAGGGTTGCCAGATCAAACCAATAGACAGCTGTGATTTAGTTAGCGAAATATATCAATTGTATTTATTTTGCAAGCAACATGGAGTGGGAAGGTTGAAGGTGGAAATTGCCGCTTGGTTGGAACGCTTCGACAGACAGATAAGAGGCGTGCGAAGCGACTGTTAGATAGCGTCGAATTGCAGGAGTTGCACGCGTGGCTAGGCTTAGGCCGGGCGGTATGCCGTATCGACGACTAGGCCAAGGTGCAGAGCGGGCGATAGGGGTGTCAGTGGCGATAGGAAGGGACGAAAGTTCAGCCTGTCAGGCGATACACCCAGCTAGCGGTCGCCAGCGAGATATCCGAACGGTTAACTAGGAAGGAGGTAAACTAGGCGGTCGGGACGAAGCATCACAATTAGAAACCCAATAAACAACCCTGAGTAATAAGTTAACCCGAAGTGGTCTCATTGGTCAGGCGTATATAAATTTGGTGGAACGAACCTAAAAATTCGCTGAGTTACGGCCGGAAAATCAGCTCGTTACTATATCATCCGTCGTACTTATTAAAATCGACTAAGGACATTTGGTTTTGGCTCAAATCGTTAAGACTTTGCTGATTCCTTACTTAGTTTCTCATGTTGTTCTCCCCTGTTGTACCGTATCATCTTCATCCACTATCCCAAATAATATGTGATATAGCGATCCCATAAAACCAAAAGGAGCTCGTATATTTTTAAGTTTTACTTTGAGCCGTAAATAATCCTTATTTCATCTTTATATTTAGCACTCGGTCTTTATGGATCCGTTCTATGACAGTTTTCATCATTTATTAATACAATTTGTCTTTCTTCTACGTTACGACTTTTCCTCTTCCATTTGATCCTCTTCTTAAGTGTATAAGTTTCCACCTATCAAAATTTCAGATTATCTCATTTTCCATCGGTCCGATTATATCTAATTGTTGTCTTCCCTTTAAAAATTGACCTGGTGCTAGAACCTCTTGTTGGTCCATTTCACTAAATGGCCTTGATTTTAAACATTCTTCTGTTTGAGATAAAAAAGGGGTGGTATGGGGGTACCAGACCAAGGCAAAATAAATATTGTTTTATTGATGTATATTCCTTGGCTACACTGGTGCACCAAGTCCACTCGTAGGGGAATATCAGCTTGATAGACACCACCCTCTCTTTGGAGTGGGTCCTCCGCGTGTGACCTCCGTGACTCCCAAATCCATAACTCCTTTGACTCCCAATCCCTACCGAGACCCGGGAAAGTCATGAAACGGCCTTCATTCAAGTCAGGCGTGTAAAGGGACCGGTGCCCGCTGACTATAAGGTTTGCAGCTGAGGGGCAAATCCAGCTGTGTTTAAACGGAGCCTTGCTAGCGCCGGGTAACCCTGGGTCGGAAGTGGCCTTGCCGCGGCTTATGGGCGAGCGGTCGACTTTCTTCAATGTCCCAAACCCCTCGGGCCCACCGCGCTCTCCTTGTCGAGCAACGCGAGCGTTTATGAATGTGAGTACTAAAAAAAAACGGCTTATGAATATGAATACAACAAAAAAAAAAAAACGCTATGGAGCTCGTAGGGGAGGTAAAACTCCACTCTATCTCCGAAATCGACGAAGATGAGCTGCTGCACTCAGACGATGAGACAATGGCTTCGTCAAGTTCGGCGGGGAATGCTAAGACAAGCACTCCACAAACGACCACCTACCATCTCCACCAAGGCGAACCGCGCCAAGGTGAGCGGAAAAGACGGCAAGCCAATGCCAATGACCCACCATCAGAGGAAAGGAAACACGCCCACCTTCCGTAAGCACGGAATTTTGAAGGGTGGGAAGAAGTCCTAGACATAACTCTCCAGATGGAATATAGCAATTATAAGGTAGAAAAATGGGAAGTTTCGACACAACACTCTTTTATAGACCTTACACAGAGAGAGTTAAATCAAAAAGTGAACTCACATAACTACCGGGAACATTTGTATGTAAATGTGGTTTTGTACTCAGTTTAAGTACAATTTTTAAGAAGACTGATATTAAGTATTTTATTACGTTTTTGAGAACTTTTATGCTCAAGGGAAGTGCAAAACTTACTCCATTTAAGACCGAATAATTTGCAATTTAGTACAAAAAAGTTCTTAGTTTAACAACAAATCATCCTCAATTATTTGACACTGGGTAAAAAAATGACGTAAAATTGAGAGAAGGAGGCTGTAAATGGCCAGTTTCTGGAGAGGGTCTGGCAGTGCCGACTGTAAATGGCCAGTCTCTGAAAGGATCAGGCAGTGCCTTCTGTAAATGGCCAGTTTCTGGAGAGGATCAGGCAGTGCTGGTTGTAAATGCCAGTTTCTGGAGAGGATCAGGCAGTGCCGGCTGTAAATGGCCAGCTTCTGGAGAGGATTAGGCAGTGCCGGCTGTTTGATAATATGTTAAGTTAAATGGATATAAATATTATATAAAGTCTATAAAAGCCAACTGAATATTCAAAAACACAATTGCTGCGACTGGTACTCGAACCAGCGATCGTCAGATTAGGACTCGAGCACTCTAAGCACTAAACCATTCATGCAAACCAGAGTACAGCGTCGAAGACTGAAATACGCACATACGCGTGCGACAGTGTCCAAGCTATAAATATTCAAAGCGGAAGAGCAGAGCGAGACGGAGCAACACCGATGCAAAACGGGCAGTGAGAGCGAGACGGAGCAACACCGACGCAAAACGGGCGGTGAGAGCGAGACAGAGCAAACACCGATGCAAAACGGGAGAAGAGAAACAAACTTGAGTACAGACGTACTCAACTTAAGGATAGAACCATTTCAATTCAAGAATATTTTTACTCAATTTTGGTGTGAGTACTATTGTATTCATTTTAAGTTTTTTGGTCTCAAAGTAAGGAAAAAAAACTTAATCTGAGAATTTTTATTCTCCATTTTTATGCCATAATTCTCTCTGTGTAGATACATGTTTTTCGAAATTTCGATGCCGACACGCGAATAGGCACCGAAACGCAGCACTCGCAACACAAACTGGGACAACTATGGTAAAATTGTTCAGGCAAAGACTAAAAACAGGAGGATCAAAGCTCAATCCGCCCTGGAAGGAATCAACACGAAAGTCAAAGACCAGATGAAAATTTTAAATAACGCGTACAAGAAGTCATGCAGTCTTACATACTCCAAGAGAACATACACACCTTAGTGGAGCAAAGAGCTAAGCGAGATCAGGAAAAGGTGAAATATACAACAAGCAGAATACAAAAGGGCGATATACGCAGCCAAGATGGATTCTTGGAGCAAGTACAGCGAATCACTCCAAGGAATCAAAGACAAGACCAGACTGGGCAAGATACTAGCAAAAGGGCAAGCAAGTCTTACACTGATTAACAAGCCAGACGGCACAGGAACCACGTCAGCGGAAGAGTCCCTGGAAATCCTGCTGGATACTCACTTTCCAGGAAATCAAAAACAAGAACCCACAACAACGGTAAGCCAGACAGCAGACTAACAGCAACAAGTCGAAGAAATCGTAAATATGGAAAGAGTTCACTGGGCGATTGACTCTTTCGTCAAATACAAAAGTCCGGGTCCAGACGGAATCATACCGGCAATGCTACAGACAATAAAAAAATGCATTGGGAAATGGCTGCTAGCCATCTTCCAGGCATACACTGGGACGGCACACGTACCACTTTCATGGAAGGAAGCACGGGTAGTTTTCATACCGAAGCCCGGAAGAAGAGGACACATCTTAACAAAGGAATATAGGCCGATTAGCCTAACCACAATTCTAATGAAAGCACTGGAGCGGATACTGGATATCCACATCAGAGAAAAAAAGAGAGGAATCTTTCGGACGCACAGAACGCGTACAGGAAAGGGAAATCGACAGAGACAGCACTTCATTAAGTAGTGCGATACATAGAACAGGCCCAGCTTTTTAAAAATTACACGATGGCTACCTTCTTAGTCATAGAAGGAGCATTCATCAAAGTACACGCAGACTCCATCTTGAGCTCCCTCAACAAGATAGGAGTTGAAGGAAACATCACAGCATGGATCGGCGCCATGCTAACGAGCAGAAAGATAAAAGCCGAACTGAGTGGCACTTATCACACAAGATTTCTGAAGAGGGGCACACCTCAGGGTGGAGATCTATTTTCACTGCTCTGGCTGCTAAATATGGACGATATTTTGAGAGAACTCAATAGCGAGGGAGTAAAAGTAGTAGCATACGCAGACGACGTAGTTCTACTCGTATCAGGACCATACCCCGAACTCATTAGCGAATAAATGACAAGAATACTTCACAGAATAAACAAATGGGCAAAAACCTGCGGCTTAAACCCTAGCAAAACTGAGCTTATGCTCTTTACAAGGAAAACGAAGATCCCAAGATTCACTAGACCACAGATAGATGGCATAGAACTGGAGCTTTCGGAGCAAGCAAATTATCTAGGAGTAAAACTAGATTCTATGCTATCGTAGAAAAAAAAAACATCATAGAAAGAGCCAAGAAGGCGATGTTTGGAAAATACTGGGGTACTCATCCACAAATAATAATATGGCTCTACCCAGCAGTTGTAAGACCCATACTAAGATACGGAGTATGGTGGCCAGCGCTAACTAAGGCTTACAACATAAAGAAACTGACAAGGATACAAAGAGATAAATGCCATAATAAACATAATCCCGATAGAACACTTTATCACTTTATGCAGCAGCCCAAAGCGTCAGACTAAATTCAAGCCATAGCTGGAATTATTACACTGGGAACTGTAAGATCCTGGAAGGCTAAAACTGTCGGGTAACGGTGAGCACAGACTATATGATAACCAAACTGCGATTTGGAAATGCATATACAACATTAAATCCAACAAGGAAAGAATGGAAGAGACGAAGTGTAACCGAACCAGATGAGGTACTACTCTACACCGACGGCTCAAAGATGAGCTCCAGGGTTGGGGCCGGAATCTTCGCCAAAAACTGAGTGTGTGAAAAGTCTTTCTATCCCCCAGAGTCAGCGACAGTGTTCCAGGCTTAGATTCTCGCAGTACTGAAAGCAGTCGAACTTTCAATAGAGCGAGATCTCAGGAATACCAATGTCAGGATATACTCAGATAGCCAAGCGGCCATCAAGTCTCTCGCCGTCACAAGGACATCCTCGACACTAGTGACCAAATGTAAAGAGTCACTAAACAAGCTAGCAGAACACAACTGGGTACAAATAGCTTGGGTACCCGGACACAATGACACACCAGAAAATAAAAAAGCAGACGAGCCGGCCCGGAAGGGATCAGGCGAAAGCACAGACACTGCAAATATCCTAGTTTCGCTGAACTCAGTCCAGACAGGAATTAATGACCATTTCAAGGAGCTAGCCAGCAGGGAGTGGTCAATAAAGAATAAGCTCAGAAGATCGAAACAATGCGACAGGAGCTAAAAGAGAGAGTTAATCTCTAAAACTACAAACGATATAAGAAGAATCACGGCAGCCATCACCGGCCACTGGGCAATAGCCACGCATGCCTATAAGATGGGACTGCCATACAATTCACATTGCAGAAGCTGCAAGGAACCAGGTGAGCAGGAGCAACCGGAGCACCTGATGTGTCACTGCAGAGCACTCAACAACTTGAGCCACTTGGGGAAGTGGGAAAGCAGACGGTAACTGCGATCCTTTCTTACCTAAACGACTCGGGGTGGTATTAAGTAACAGCGTTGACGACAACAGAAGTGAGTGTGAATGGGTATAGCTCTTATTGGAGGTTTGAACCAATACGGTAGCCTCACCATTATTATTATTAGAAAATCAAGTAAGAAAACTACAGTACAGTACCAGGTACCAAAAGCACTGTACTTGAAATTAACAGGCTCATGGACAGAAATTTTGTTTAATTATACCCAAATTTATAAAACAAATGCAGACACATTTTGCTAGGAATACGTTGTGGAGCACACATAGTGCTGCCAACTCAAATATAGATGTTGCGGAACTTCAGAAACTTTTTTTTTATTCTTGACGTTGATGCACTAAGGTCAGTACACTCAAGTTGTCCTTCGAAACCAGGCACGTGCTTATTAGGGTTAGGTGTAAGTAGGCGAGAAAGAAAAGTATAGTTAAAAAATGCGAGGAAACTACCCTACACCATATAGACTACTAGCGCGCAGCTCGATTACTAAGTGGGTTAAGAATAATGTTCAAATGAGTGCGAGCGAGAGGTCAATACACTTTTTCGGCCACTCTTAGCAAGGTCGGTACGCAGATGAGCTAAAAGAAATACTGGAATATACTAGAATGAAGATCGCATTAGGTCTTTGATATCTGATGACCTTTAGCAAGGGAGGTGTGAGAGGAGGGAAATATTTGATAACACCCCGAGACCCTTGTATGCATTGGAGTTTTCTTTGAATGGCGTGTTTTCCAGCGCGGAAAAATTAATTTATTTACAATAAAATTAATGAAGATCGAATTATGTGGGTTCTTGACCATTTAATAAATACAAATAAAAATTATTAAAATAAAATTAAGTTTTAAAAAATGTAATTTCACAGGGAAATAAGCAAATCAAATAGAAACAAGTGGGAAAGCTACAGTCGAGTGTGACCGACTGTAAGATACCCGGTACCCAAAGCATTGTGGGTGAAATTAAACAGCACATAAACATGGAAAAAAGGAAATGTTGACAAATAGAGACAAATATTGCTAGAAACATGTTAAGCAGAACTCAAAAGAGACAAATGTTTCTAGGAACATGTTGGGCAACTCTCAAAAGCGACAAGTGTTGCTAGGAACATGTTGAGCAACACCCAACAAAGACAAATGTTGCTAGGAACATGCTGAGCAACACGCACGTGAGCGCTCTCTCTCTCTCTCTCTCTCTCTCTCTCTCTCTCAGAAACTTTATTGTTTAATAACTTCTATGTTTATCTTCCGATTTTACTCAAATTTTCAGAACACGTCCATGATTGCCTATTTATTAAGCCTATCTTTATGCCGAAAATCATGCATATGGTTATATACCGTTTTTTACGATTTTTGGGGGCGGAAGTGGGCGTGGCCAAATTTTAAAACAAACTTGATCTGCGTGCAACAGAATCCAATGCTGTCACCAAATTTGGTTACTCTAGCTTTTATAGTCTCTGAGATCTGTTGGCTCACACGGACAGACAGACGGACAGACGGACAGACGAACAGACGGACATGGCTAGATCGTCTCTCTAGTGACGCTGATCAAGAATATATATACTTTATAGGGTCGGAGATTTCTCCTTCTGCCTGTTACATACATTCTCGGTTGGCACTAACTTATAATACCCTTGTACCCTATGGGTACCGGGTATAAAAAGCCAAGATTCCAACTTAAACAAGTGGGAAAGCTACAGTGGAGTGTGACCGACTGTAAGATACCCGGTACCCAAAACATTGTGAGTGAAATTAAACAGCACATGAACATGGAAAAAAGAACATTTTCTGAAAAATGAAGACAAATATTGCTTGAAACATGTTGAGCAACACTCAAAAGAAGACAAATGTTGCTAGGAACATGTTAGGCAACTCTCAAAAGCGACAAATGTTGCTAGGAACATGCTGAGCAACACCCAAAAAAGACAAATGTTGCAAATTTTGAGCAACACGCACGTGCGCTCTCTCTCTCTCTCTCTCTCTCTCTCTCTCTATGTTTATCATCCGATTTTACTCAAATTTTCAGAACACGTCCACGATTGCCTACTTATTAAGTCTATCTATTTACTTTACGCCGAAAATCACGCACATGGTTCTATATCGTTTTTTATGATTTTCGGGGGCGGAAGTGGGCGTGGCCAAATTAAAAAAAAAAATTTATCTGCGTGCAACAGATTCCAATGTTGTCACCAAATTTGGTAACTCTAGCTTTTATAGAGTCTGAGATCTGTTGTTTCACACGGACGGACAGACGCACATGGCTAGATCGACTCGGCTAGAGACGCTGATCAAGAATATATATTCTGTATAGGGTCGGAGTATTATCCTTCTGCCTGTTACATACATTCTCGGTTGGCACTAACTTATAATAGCCTTGTACCCTATGGGTACCGGGTATAAAAATTATGGACATGCTCATTGCTTCTTCTCTGTTTATCCCTGACCAGGGGTCGGCTATTGGGGTTCTTTTCTTAGTTGGCTGCCACCCCAAGCAGCCGCCATTGGGTTTCATGCAGAGATCTTGGTGGTCAGACCCAAGGATCCGCGCGCGGCGACTTAAACTCCGTCGTGGACGTGAATATGTCCAACGATGCGGCACTTCACAGATCTTCTAGGACTACAATGTGGCCAACTGTACGAGGAGGAGGAACAGCAGCGGAAGAGGCCAGATACACAAATGTCCCTCGGTCAACACTTCCTAGCGGGATCTAGAGCAGCTTTCCAGCAGTGGCACAAGATTACAGATTAGGTTATTTTCTACAAATCAATAGTTCACTGCTTCCCACCTCACCACGGATCAGTTTATACATAAAGGCAGTGCCTAGCATCGTTTTAGGTTTTCTAAGATGGTAGGTTAATTATGAGAAGTCTACTAAAATCGGAGGGCAACCTTAGGATTACATTCCAGTTTATGCCACGAAGAGCGAAAAGTAAAAAATTCTTTTGATCTGACAAACGCAAGATCCATAATCTAAAACACGACGAACTAACGAAATGCATAAGTTCTTCGTGACGTAGAGGTTATCGAATTCCTTCGACCACCGTTTAATAAATCCAAGCACACCCCTGGCTTTTATCACAATGCACCAAATATGACCAATAAACTCCAATTTAGGATCTAGGCGGATTTCCAAATCGTGAACTAGTGTGATCATTTCCAAGGAGTAGCAATTCAGCATGTATTGTATTGCACGCAAAGGCTAACGTAGTCAGCGTACTTGAATACTCTGGAGCTGGTAAAAACTTTGGGCTAGTCGTTAATAAATAATGTAATAAGTAAGGGCTTGCGGCACACCAGAGGTCACCCGGAGAACATTCAACAAGTTGTTTTTAAAGAGGATCTTTTACGTCCTGCCATTCAGAGCTCCACCCAAGTCTTTAAGTCGAGTTACTAGAGAAGAATGTAATGATTAACGGAGTCAAATGCTTTACAATAATCAGTATAGATCACATCTGCCTGCCCCCTATAATAAAAAAAAAAAGTAAGTTCCAAAAGGTTAGTGGTCGTTGATCTACGTTTAATAAATCCATGTTGGCACACAGAAATTACTTACCTACACAGGTGCGAATGGGAAGTAATTACATTTTCGAAAAGTTTAGGGATGGCTGACAACTTAATAATTCCTTTAAACACCCAAAAAAAAAATCGTCATAGAATCGATACGATTGTTACATGAATTGTATACTTAAGAGTATTAAAAATTTCGTTCTAAGATGCTTATTGATTTTATACTTTCGAAAGTATAAAAATTATACTTTTGACGTTATATTTGTTATACCTTAGAGTATAAAAGTTATACTTTCTAGTATTTTCCTTTAGTATATTTTTAATACTTATTCGTATTGGATTTATACTACGCAGTATAACAAATGCTAAACTATTTCTTATAAGCTCTATACAATGATGGTATAAATTCCATATATTTTTGTATAAAAACCAGCTTTTCGCCAGTATATCTAAAAATCGTAAAAAAGTTTTTTTATTTCGCTATTATTCCTCGTTTTAACAGTAGCTTTATTATCAACGGTTGGTTTCAACATATTGTTATATTATACTATATATCATATATATAAGCGATCTGAATGACAAATAAACACAAGAAAACATAAACTGAAAAACTTGCCATACCCAGGGCTCAAACTCTCAACCTAATGCATGGCAGGCGAACGTCTTACCACTTCAGCCAATCGGCATCACATAAGAAAGTGTCTTAAATAGCCATATGAGGATGACATTTGCGGGGCGAGGAACATTAACCATACAAAAAACTATTTATAAATTCACCAAGGCTTGACAAAAATCCCTAACGCGACTAACAGAATAGCACTAAATTTCTGCTAACGCCACATGTTATCGAATTTTCGATGTAGCGTCGTATAAAAATGATACTCGAAAATATACAATTTAAACTATAGAGTATAAAAGCTATACTTCTCAGTATAACATTTTTATTATTACTGTGGACGGCAGTCCACGTAGTGACGATGAGCACCGATACTGTGGTGCGCAAGGAGACTGCAATATACAGCCGTAGAATTGAAAGTCTGCTGCGATAGTCCGATCAGAACCATTTATATCTTTATCGAAAGGTATTGTAAACCTCTTTGAAACTGCATACTAAGATTTTTCAAAAACGGATTAGTTTAGGAGAAATGTGAGTGAAAGTGCGAAATTGAAAATTTTGAAAATTGGAGCTTTTGGGGCCGGTGGAGCAAAGATCACCAAATTTTTAATGTTGTTGTGATCTAGCAATAAATACGCGTAGAATGACACCTCGATCATCCTGATCCGATTCTCTGTTTAAAAGATATTCAATAAACAAGATTTTAACGTCCTTTTCGAAATGAAAACGTTTGTCCTGTTGTTTGTCTGCCTGTCTGTCTGTCGGTCTGTCTGTCTGTCTGTGTGTGTCGATTTTTTTGTTGTAGACTCCTGGAACTACGTCTATTTTATTAAACAGCTCGAGCTAAACATTTTTTGTTCTACGACTTTTAGGGTTTCCCGCTAGTTTGGCGGGAAAACAGCTAAAAAAGCTAGATTTCCCGTGCCCATAACTTCTAAACGAATGTAATTTTTTTAAAAGTGGCTCTAACGATTTTGATAGTCAATCAAGGCCATATAGCCCTTGAGATGGCTCAACTTTTGGTATACTTATATCACATATCTGGAAAAATTTGCTTTCTCGAGATATTAATCATTACATTTATGTAAAAAATACATGTAGAGTCATATAGAGACGTACACAATTGCAATAAACTTTAAAACCATCAAACAAAACGTAAAATATTTTAAATATGAAAAAACTTTTAAAATGTTTGTTTTTAATTTGATCCACTTTTGCTTCTTTGGCGGAAAAATAGGGCAAAAAATCGATTTCTCGCTCCCATTACTTCTGAACGACTAAAGTTACTGAAACGTGCTATATGTCGTTGGAAAGGTATTTTTAAATGATAATTACTTTGCCTTTACAAATTTATCTAAATATTATTTTTAAGAATTTAGAATTAAAATTAATTTTTTTTAGGATTTTCTTTATTTTTTTAAAAAATGGCTCTTACGATTTTGATACCTACTTCAGGCCGTATAACCTTTGACATTACTGTTCACCTTATGGGGTACTACTCAAATCTCCGAAAATTCGCCTTTTCATTAAAATTAGTACCAATGATGCCATATAGATAACTTCTTCATATATGGATTTTTTTGTTAGTTTTCCACATTTGAAACAAATACTTCTGATATCCAAAACACCACTTAACGAGATACTAAATTTTGTGACGGTATCCGTCGTTCAGCTAATATCAGATGTCATAACTATGCGCTCTAATTCTTTAATAATAAATAATAATTATAATAAAATTGTTTAATTAGTTTCAAAATCGGCACGCTGCCTGTTTTGCCTTTTGAAATTTTTCAGCTAAGTGCCGATTTTAAAACTAATTAAACAATTTTTTAATATTTTTGTTTAAATTACTATTAATCGTCAAAAAATTTAGTATCAGAAATTTTTTGAGTTGAATGTGCCATCGTCACTTTTATCTCACCTCGTTAAGAGGTGTTTTTGTTTGATTAAGTATGAAATCAATACTAAGCTCGTTATACTGTGTTACGTACGCCGGTTAGGGCGACGTGATTCCCACGGGTAACACGGAAGAGAACCAAGAGTTGCCAATACGCTAGTTCCATAGAGAATCACTGGCAAGATTGCACCAGAATTTGGCTCTGGCAAATGACACCGCCAAACGCGCCAAATTAGGCCATGCAATCACAAGCAACCCAACACTGCTGATTTTGAGGAATTGTCAAAAGTTAGAACAAAGACGACCCGAATTGATGACTCTAACTGGGAACACTTTTGTGTTCTATTCCGGTGATTCCTAGGCAAAAGTTAAGACAGTCTTTGGTATAAAAGACCCCGGTTTACCAGTACCAAGCAAGTCAAAAACCAGCAAGCCTTCGTGGAGATCACTAAAAACGCGCCTCGTCCCTAGTTCGGAAAACTACCAACGGTCCTAACAAGAGAAAAAAAAAAAAAAAACACGTCAGTTCGGAG
>VNJW01008030.1:0-12935 GCA_008042615.1 Drosophila auraria | reverse complement strand
GCGAACTAGTCTCTCAGTTTTTGAGCTATCGGGCTGAAATTTTCAGCATAGTCTTATTTCTTTAGCACGCAGTATATATGTCGGAACGGCCAAAATCGGACCACTATATCTTATAGCTGCCATAGAAATGATGGCGAAATTAATGTAAAAAAAATTTTAACTTCTCTGTTTTTCAACGAATTTCTATAAATTTCGAGATATAGTCGTTTTTTATAGTTTTAGAATTACGGTTTTAATTTCATTAAGATCGGACAACTATATCATATAGCTGCTATAGAAGGGATCGGTCGATTTATATGAAAATGTAAAATTCTATATGTAAAATGTCAAATTTTACAAAATTTACATAATTTGACATTTTTTTTTAACATTACCAAAATAGATCGATTGTCAATGATCCCATTGCAGACTGCAAGGGTATACAAGCTTCGGTTTACCGAAGTTAGCTTTCTTTCTCGTTTTTTATTAACTTAGGTTTGGGGCAAAGAAACAAAAATATTATGAACCATTAAATATTTCGCGTGTCATTATTATTATTTATATTTTTTAATATTTTTTCTTTTGTCTAAAATATATAAGCAATGTATTCTGTATTGAAATACAACGCTCAATTTAAAAGGAATATACGTATCTATTTAACCTTCCCACTTGATCATTTATAATTTCTTTGGCCACACACAAGTCCCTTCGTATCCTTTCAGTGAAAATCAAATGAAATGACTGACAAAATGGCACAAAAGTGGAATGGGGAATTTCCCGTCCCAACTGAAACTTGAAAACGAACGAATACGGTTTATTATACGAAGGCATAATAGTAAAATTAAATGTGTCTATTATGCCAGGCCAATACAAAGCAAACATAAAACCGCATTCCCTTACCAACACCAACAGGAGCCATACAATCCATACCACACTGCTGAAAATTAAGTAAAAAGAACAAATTTTCTCTAAAATAATGTTGGTAAAGATGTTTGTTTTAAGTTTGTGCTGCACCAGAGAATATTTTAAGATTACAGTTTATATTGAACCTTGCAACTTAATTATGTTACATTATTTAATTTAAATCTTTCTTATTTACGTTATCTAAATTATACAAGACTAAAAAGTTCAAACAAAATCACCCCTAATCGAGGTATGCAGTATAATTTTTTTAATATTTTTTTTATTTTTAAATTTAAATTGATTATCATTGAAAAATACATTTTCAACGATTTCCGTATCTTCCCGGAAGTCCGAGACGGCCATCCACGTACTCCCGATGACCACCGAGAGTGCTATTATAATATCCCAATTTTTTGTTATCCAAATTTCTTCAAAGTAAATTATATACTTTAAAACAGTAAGAAAATATGTCTCTCAGAGTCACTGCCGTCCAGGAAAACTCTTAAACATAAAAACTGATCTATGATAAGTGATCCCTGATCAAGTTGTACGTGTGGATTAAGCCAATGCGTATTTTTCTCAGTGCAAACGATGGCAACATTTGGCAGGCAAGAAACGTTTAAGGAAGGATGTGTTGCTTAGGCGGGTGCGAAGTGTTTGAAGTGGTGGAGGATGTGGATGTGGCTGGTTTGTCACTGCCACATTCGCATAAAAACAAATGCACACAATACGAGCGAAGACAGCGGCAACAATCCCATTCAATTCCCCTAACAAAAAGCGGAGAAAAGAGAGACGGGAATCGTCATCAAGTAGAAGTCCTCATCTGTGGGTCCGGGCCTGGAAATGGAGTCCTGGGCGTGTTTGTTCCCAGATAAGCGCAATAATATGCACGTATTTTACGGCAACTTACACACAGCCCCGCCCACAGCCCACAGCGCACCACCAACCATCGGCGAAAATTTTCTAAGAATACGCATATTTAAATGTGAATTGTTTTCACTTTGTTGCCAGCCTCGCTTTGCCTAATTGACTTTGTGTGTGTGCTCCTTCTTTTTTATCCAGGGCCCCCAAAATGGGAAAAATGAAAAAATTAAGTGAATAGGCGACAATCAGCATTCGCTTTTCTTGGGCTTTCTTTCCATTTTGTTTGCGTCTAATTTGCGTGTGGTTATGAAAAAAAGAGAAGTCCCTTTCCCCCAAAATCCCCACAATTAGAAAAGAAAAGTTAAATATTTTTTTTTTTTTTCGGAATTTATGGCTTATTAATTTTACAATTGTTAAAGCCAGTTGGGGTTCGAGATTACGACGAGGCTTAGCTGAATGCTTTTAAAATTTCGCTGACCTTACAGATGAAAAGGGCAAATGCTTTAAAAAATAATTAGATCTTTAAAATTCTTGTTATGTTTTTTTTCTATTTGGGTCTAATGAATTCAAGGAAATATTTCAAATATAATTACCAATTTATTTATATAATTGACAAGCTTATATTAAATAGATAGCTTATTTTTGAGTTTGCAAAATGTATATCGGTTATTTATAAAATAAATTTTTAGAAGCTTATACATATTGATATGCTCAGGATAAATTTATTGTTTTCTGTTCTACAGGAGACCTACATATTTTTTGACTGACTTAATATCTTGTTAGCTTTCTCCTCTCCCTCTCAAGTCAAGCTTTGACTTGTGCGTGGAGATATCGTTGACATCTCCATTCTGACCACTTCCATTCTTGCGGCGCTCTTCGGGTATTGTATTTCATTTCCGTTTTCATTATTATTTGTGGCTGTCCGACTTTGACTCCAATTCCGATTCCCAGTGGCTGCTCCCGCCCCCATTCTGCTCTTGTCTCCACTGCCCCTTTTTTTATTATCGTTGCTGTCCTGGCCTTCTTCCACGCCCTTTCGAGGAGCGAACGAGAAAGAACACAAGGACAAGAACAAGGACAACGTCAGCGGCGATGGCAACTTCCTGCTATCGTGCTAATTTCCGTTTCTTTATCTTGACACAATGGTGCGCATTAAAAGCGCGATGGGCAGGGGGTTCTCTCCAGCATGGCAATCTTCACGACTTAGGGTCTTTTCTGAGGACAGAATGTGGGACTTCCCCAAAATCTGTTGCAGTTATGACCACCGTTGCGCTTTTATTTCCGCCCCATTTTAGGTAGTGATGTATTTTGCCGTATATATGGCATGTTAATATTAATGGATTAAATAATCTCAGAAAGCTTAGTGTGGCATTTAATATATAAATGGAAACAAATATCAAATAATATACAATAACAATAAATACAAAAAGATTAGCGACATAAAATGTTCAATAGAATATAACCCACCTTAATTAAAACCTTCTATATCAAAGTATGTTTTAAAAATATTAAAATACAATATTAATGCCTTAAAGAAGCTATTGAAGAACTTAATCCATTCCGATTTGCTCAACTTGGCCTTCTTACTCGACTTTTCTTCTCACATCTGTAGCCATATAAGCCGCCATTTTTGTTCTTGCTTTGTCAACACAACACTGAAGCCCAAAATGAAGGATCCATTTGAGCTGGAGTGGGATTCCCCATTTTTGGGGTGGCTTTAGGAGGCCTTCATATTTCTCCCACTGACTTTGCCTCTGCCAAGCTGTCTCTCTCTTCACCCCGCTGTGGGACAAAAATTTGCATTCAGCACCAACATGAAGAAAATATTGATAAATGCCCGCCATTAAACGCGATTAACAATTTGAATTATGTGGCAAAGCCAAATTTTATTGCCAACACAAACAGCCACAACAATTCTATGGCCAAACAAATGGCATCATTATTATTATATACTCGTATATGTATATGTGCATACACCGACCATAATTTTCGTGGATTATTTACCCGCGGAATAGACGCGTATTTAAAACAACATTTTGGCTACTTGTTTTTTACTTCTGCTTGTGGTGGGCACGTTCAAAATGTGTGAATGCAATTGCGCGAAAGCGAAAATGATTGGCAATTGTTTGGGCTACCATAGAGTTTCTGTAACAACATCAACAAAGGCCTTTGGAGACCTAATGCAATTTTAGTCTAAACAGTTGCCATCAAAATTTTCAATGAATTGCATCAATTGCCGGTCCATTGTTGGCGCTCCCCCAATGCGAGTCCTTTTTTTTATCCTATTTTGCAATCGAGTGGGCGTGGCGCGCTGCACACGACCCAATATCACCAAGGGCTACGAGGGAATAAGGGGCGGAACAAGAGGTTGGGCGCCGAAGGGCGGTTTGTGTAATAAAATAATTGCAGTGCACGTGTCAAAAATATTCAAAAAGGCTTAAGAGGGATTGCTGGATGCTGGGCTGTGCGATTTCGGTGGAAGGGATTTTCTGATGCCGCACTGCAGCATGAAGTGGTTTCTGGACCCGTCATATTTGTACTATTTCTTTTCGCTTTTTGTGTCCAACTGATTGCATAAATTGTTGTGGAATTTTATCAAGTTGATGGACAAAGTCTTTTCGTGAGGGGTGAGTTGGATGCTGGGTAGTTGCGGTGAGAGCGGGTCCTGTTTTTTTGTTCTTTTTCCAGAAAAGTGTATTTATGTGTCTATATGGAATTCTCTTAAATGGTACAATAGTGCACAGAGAGAATCATGGCATCCTGAAATTGAGAACCCGCGTTCTCAAATACGTACTCTTAAATTTTTAAATTCTTTCTTAAATGATGTATATTTTGGTCTCAGTTTGAGCATAAAAGTTCCCATAAACTTAATAAAAATCCTCCATATGAATATTTGTGTTCTTAAAAATTGTGCTCAAACTGAGTTAAAATCATCTCAAAGTAAGAACAAATGGACTTGGTCATTATTTGAGTACATATTTTCTTACTTTGAGTGAATTTTTGTTTAAAAATTTTTAGAAATAATTTGTAACGTTTTATGCAACGATTTCTTGGTAGATAAATAAGGTTTTTTAAGAAATACTTTGACGTCAACGGGTACTGGTCATCACTGTCCAACAAAAGGTCACCCGTTCTCATGTATTTTGGGTCACTAGTCATGAATCTTAAAATTGGTAATAGTTTTTGAGGTAAGAAAACAACAAAATGTATTATCTATACATTGCCTAATAGGCTTAAGCTTGCTTTAGTATGTACTTTCACTTTATTAAGATCCATATAATTTTTGTGCCTTAATGCAGAAAATATTGAGCTGAATAAGATAGCTTATGGTAAGAGCAAGCATTCTTCGTGGTAAGTTTACCATGAAGACTCTGGGTTTTTTGCGTGCGTGTCGCCGGCTTGGAATTTGTTTTGATTTGCAACAAATTTGTTTCAGCATTGTGAGTATTCCAGTGTCTGTGGGCTGAGCGCTTTATTGCTTTCCACTGTCGCCTCTGGGTGCGAGCAGCCTGGGTGAGATGAAGGGGAGTCGACTGTCCGGGGGTGGGATGTCCTCGGGCCGGGCATTGTTTACATTGTTGTGGTGTGAATAGCAAATAAGCCGCAACCAATTCGGCCAAATCCCATTTTTATAGCATACTTTGCCACGTCTTTTCACTATGATTCCACCACACGCAGCCCAGATTCTCCAGCCCTCAAATGTAGTCTAATTGCAATCCAGAGAGCCAACGCAGCAGAAATCGTTTTCCAACATTTTCACACCACATTAGTTGGCAAAATCACAGAGGGGCGCATAAAGTGTAAAAAATAAGCGCTTAATAGAAATGCTGGGTAAAATGCATTTACCGCTGCAATCTGTGGCCACAAAATCAATTTGCGTTTTAAATATATTTCACCGTAAAGGAGGAGCTAAGGGGACCGATGGAAACTAAATGGCTTTCGTGTCTGTGGCTGCAAATTGATTGATTTTGCTGTGACAGCAACAGTAATTGAAAATATTTTTTGTTAACTATTAGTTTCCATCGGAATCTGTCAAGTCAAAGTGGGAACGAGCTCTACGCAATCATCCTCTTCACCTGAGTCCGTGTCCCTTCCGGTTCCCTTAATCAATCCCCGCATTTCGCAGGATCCGGATCTTCCTGTTATGCCAAGGTAAGCTCGATGGCCCAAGGTGTCATTACTTTTAAGGCACGACCAATTGATACCCATTATAGTACCTTAAATCTCCATATGTATTGCGAAAGAAATAAAACATTTAAGAAATAAGAGACATATGGTTAAAAAAACTTCAAACTTATAGAGGAAGGAGTAGTCTATAAATGATCTACAACTCATTCTAGAATTAATTTAATCTTAATGAATTTGCCTGTTAAATTGCTATTACTATGAATTTAGCACTCTTACATATAATGAACAGTTTAATTATATTTTTTAGTTTCAGTATTTTTTCATAAGCATTTTAGATGGACACTTGAAAAACTAATTGAATCATCATATTAGAGTAGGTAAAACTATTTTGCACCCTTATTTCCTATTCGATGTCCTATATTCCCATTGGTATTAAAATGCCCTGCGCTTCGCAATGTAAACATTTTTTTAATCCTACTCGAAGGAAAGCCTCCAGTGAGCACTCCTTTCCCTTCCGCGCTTATCAAGCGATGCGCCAAAGCGTGTCAGTTAAGACGAAATATAGAGAGTGGGAGGGGAATACCAATCCTGAGGTGGGTGTCTTTCAATCATACAAAAGCCAGGGAAACGAAAAAAATCCCTTTGACAATGCAACGCGTGAATGTATTTTCTTTGCGCCGGTCCCACATTTTTTCTTCCTTCATTTTAATTCACAGCCAAATTGAATAGACTAGAGAGGGCGAGAAGAATACGAGACGATTGCCATGTCGCTATAGATCTCACCTATACAGCATAAATGTTTATTTTCTGAAGACATTTTTCAAAAGCAATTGGCTCGGCTATTTTACCCAGTGGCTCAGATATGACCAAAGGGGTTATTCTTTAAAAAAAACTTTTACAGTTTTCAGATTGTTTGATGTAATTCCAAAAAATGTCAAAAAATGTTTACAAAAAAATAGTTACTTTTTCTGACATCCAACAAAATAAAAACTTTCACATTTAAGATTTAGATTTTGTATCAAATACTTTAAATATCAAAATATATCTTTATTTGAAAGAAAGTATCTTAAATATATATAAAGAAAATAAAGTTGGGTACGCCACTGGTCCCACCAAGCCCCTGCCCTATCCTGGTCCATTAGCCTTTGTGTGTGCTCTGGTTGCCGCGCGTATATCACATTTCCGTTTGTTAGCAATTTTTTGTCGTGTACATCTGCATGAATAGCAAAAGTTTTCTGCTCAACTTGATAGCCCCCAACCAGAGCAGGCGTGTGAAAATGTTTATTGTACATTTTTGAATGCCCCGTTCCGGAGTGGGAAGGAAGGGTTTGCCCAAGTTGATTTGGGAGGCAGCTCACGCCTCCCTTCCGTCCAATATTTTCCACACGTCTACGCATATAAGGTGGTCGGAGCCCAATATCTCGGATTGACTGATTCCCAACCACTTGGACAGTTCGCTTAATATTTTACAAACGCCACAAAGGATTTGGAATTAATGTCTTTGATACTTTTTATTTCCATAAATTTATTGTTGTTTTATATTATTCTTAAATTACATATTTAATGTATGGTCGATATTGTCTTTATTAAATTGGAGATAGGACTTATTGTGAACCTGTAGATATGTCGATGAATATACTTCATATACTTCATACTTCATTGTTAAAAACATGCCCTGGAGCACTTCATTTTAAAAGGGGCTTAAGACGTTGAAGTTATGTGAGGAAGTGTAATTTTGCATAAACTAAAAATTCCCACAGCACAGAGATCAGGGGATATGAAGGGCCAAGGAGACTTTGAAACCTGCGGCCAAGGGCATTGTGAAGGATCGGACCTTGACTCAAGGTAAAATGAAACGGAATCCCGATCGCTTGATTTTCGTTGGACTTCGGACTGGATTGCCTGATCGGGTCGCGCAGCTCTTGCTAATTTGGTGGTGATACGGGGACCTTGGAGTCCTTTTGGGAACTCTAACGATGGCTGCGGGTAATAGAGGCGGCTAGACACAGGGTGCTCGGACTAGAGATCCGACCCGCCACACAGCACAGGGTGTCCGGAATCAAGTTTTACTCAACTCGAGGCACAGGGTGTAAAGAACATGGGCCTCTACCCGCCTACAGGCACAGGGTATGCGAACTGTTAGTCCGACCCGCCTTAGCAGTTGTATTGCTCGAAGAAAAGGAAAGAACTAGAATGAAAGATGTAAGAAGGTGAGTATCTGAAAAGTAGTGTCGAATCCTTATTTATTCGGGTAAAACTAAAACTCTCATCGTAACATATAATTTTATTAAGAAATTACTTTATCTATACTTATTTGCCTAAATTAGTTAAATCAACAGGATTTTCGAATTTATTAGACAATTTCAAATTGAAATGTATTTGAGCATTGCAGCTTTATTACATCTTTACATTTCGAATTTGTTGTGCCTGCTTCAGGATATTCTTGTCAAAATGTTATCAGTAAACGGCACAGAACCCTTCACGTTCTATTCTTCAGAACTTTCGAAAAGAGTCGTTCAGTTAATTCCTCTCACCATTCAAGCGAATTTTTGCGTTTCGCCCCAATTTTCTTCCCATTTCGCACTAGAATGCCCAACCAACTGCGAAATTGTTTGGCAGCCACAAAAAGAACTGACGGAGAAAGGAACATCAGAGAACACGGCATAGATAAGGCTGCCAACTTGTTTGCTTAATAAATAAACTTTATATTCATAACTGAAAAAGTTTTGCAACATGCCAGGGATTTTCCGCCCCCGACCAGTTCCCCCTCAGAGAAACAAACGTGGCCGCTAATTTGCGTGCCAAAACTTTTGCCGCTGAATAGTATGCCATGAAATTTGGCAAGCATCAGGAGGAGTTTGTAGGCGCGGCAAAACTACGCGCCGGCATTTCCGTTGCCGAGCGCCAAGGCAGAACATAAATTATACGAGCGTTTCCGCAGGAGCTACACTTAGCTAAGAATGCAATTTTAGTTCCTTAAAAATATTAATTTTTCAATCAAATATGTTTCTTAAAATCTATATTGACACCTATTCATGACGACATCGTTTTTGGAAACTCGTGTTCTGAAACAATCAAAGCTATTGGTTCTTTATTATTAAACAAATATGTTTTTTTTTTTTTAATTTAATTAGATTTGATATTTAATTATGAATTGGTAATAACATGGACAATCATTTTTTTGAGTGTCCACTTCTCTGGCTTTTCTTAAGACGCTATCTGCACCGCGGCAAAGGACCCTTGCTAATCACAAAAGTTTTCGGTTTTCAGCTACCTTCAAGTCGCATTTGGAAAGGAGAGGCAAGGGGTTCTCCCCGATAAACTTACGGGTTAAATACCCTTTGACCCCACACAGCCTCAGTCTGATTAACAAGACATAATTACTTTCGCATTAAGCGGCTGCCTAATAGCTCGTGTAATTCCCCAACTCCAGGAATCCCCTAATCAGCTCGTCAGCCGCAACAAACTAAAGAAAAACAACATTTTAAATTTCATATTGCAAAATACAAAAAGGGCACATCAACAACGGTGGCAGCAAAATGAAATGAACGGCAAACCACTCGAAGATAATGAAAGTGCATTGAGGCGGCAAGAGTTGGGGAAACTGTATCAGGTCGAGTGCGAATATTTTTCCATTATGCAACGTGCCACATTTCTTGCCCCTCGAACAAGAAGGGCAGGAAAAATAAAAGCGATAGGAAGAGATCGACTAGTGACTGGCCTGTTTTTGCGGAATCAAAACGTAGTTATTTTGGATAACCAAAATATAGAAAACGAGTAATTAATATTTAATATTTCTTTTTTAATGCATATAAACAAGGACTCAGCAGGACGAGTTTTTATATTGCTTCAAACAGGGACTATCATGACTATGGACTATATATTTTTTTGTATATCGATTTCTCAGTTATAGAAAAAGGTTTTATAGACTGATTCTGAATTTTGTGTACAAAAATATAATAATTTCAAGCTTTACTATTCACATTGTGCTAACACAAATTTTATTCTAATATACATACACATATATGCGAAGCGCAGAACACGAGTTTCTGTACACACAAAATATAATTATACCGAAAGTAAGATTAGACTTTTAGAATTTAGCATGTAAGGTAAGGAAAATATATAATTTTATTTACTTAAAAGTATACAACTGAGTACTTTACTTTGTGCTTTAGATTTGCGTTAAGTCCTTAAAATACAGTTAAAATAAGCTTCGAAGTACTTCTCAGATGTTCTATTACAAACTGACCATCAGTCCAGCATGTTCAGTATGGTCCCACAGGGTATAACCCCAGGTGTGAGTCAGGGCCACCTGGAAAAATGCAACATTTAACCGCCTGCGGTTAAATGTCTGACGCCCTTTGGTGGGTCCATGGCTCCCGTTCCCCCATTCCTCCATTCTCTCCAGGATCCGCTTCTATAGCCGGGCCTGATGAGAAACGCTTCCACACCGGGAATACATAGAGGGTTAAACGCCAGATCCGTTTGGATCGGAGCCAGCCAGTGACAACGTGAGTGCTCGACAACGGAAAGTGTGATTATATTTTCATTTTCAATTTTTTACGGCCAATTAATTTGGCAATTGACGCTTCGCTGGGCGTCTGCGCCATGGCAGATACACATATATACGGCAACATTGGGTAAATGTAAATGTCTGTAGCGAAAAGCTGGCGTTGTTACAAATTGAGTTGTGTGGCAGGGATAAGAAAAGTCTATTATAGTCTCAGGATGGGTTGCCTGCCAGCTATTTTGACGTTGCATTGTCTGGCCATCCCGGCATCCTTGGCCATTGTTTGGGGGCGTGGCAGCTGCCTGTAATCCCTACCGGCTCCTGCTCTACTCCCACTGCCGTTTCCAGCCCCGACATGCAATTTGCATTGAAATTGTTTTCCGAAATTAGAAAAGCCAGTCAGGTGAACGTGAGTGCAGTATGAGCAGCGATAAAACGATGATTTTACCTTCTCTGGTGGAAAATCGAGGAAAGTGACAATTCCAATAAGGACAAGTTGAGAGCTTGGATTTTCTTGGGCTTTGGGGCTTTTGATGACTTTGATATAGATGGAACGTTCAACAACTTTACCGCAGACTCCAGCCTGAGCTCCCTTAACAAGATAGAAGTTGCAGACAACTTGGAGATACCTAAATCAGGACTAATCCCCAACGTCTTAGACAAAATAATGACGGGGACATTAAACAAACAGGAAAACGAAGATCCCGAGTTTTACAACACCAAGTATAGAATAGAACTGGAGCTATTGCAGAAAGCAAAGTATCTGATTCTGATTCTGAATCCGACGTTATCCTGATACATCACGGAGAGAGTCAGCAAGGTAAACATAACCTTCTTCTCTTGCAGGAAGACTTACGGAGCGCTAGTATGAAGGCCAAAAATTATCCACATCTCCATCCTCCGATCTTTCAACGCGTATTTGAAATACATTATTCACTCGGTCGATTCTCCAATTCCGTCTGTTGCATTGGAATCTGTTGCACGCAGATCAAGTTTGTTTTAAAATTTAGACACGCCCACTTCCGCCCCCGAAAATCATAAGAAAAGTTATATTAGCTATAGTCGTGAAATTTAAATAGAAAGACTTTATAGGTATGCACTCGCGGACGTTTTTTGAAAATTTTATTAAAATTGAATAATTAACATAGAAGAAGTGACAAAGTTTCTATGTATGCTTCTTCTTCTTTTATGTTGAGAGCGCTAGTGTTGGACTCCTCATTACTGAGTGAACAAAAAAGAGTTGTTCACTAAACAGAGTGAGTGAACTTGTTCCTTCCTATTTGTTCTTTTTTGTTCTTTTGCTCCTTTTTGTTCACTTGTTCTTTTTTTCCACTTGCTCATTTTTGCTCACATGCTCATGTTTACTCACTATTCAGTTTTGCTCTCTTGCTCAATATTTATTGCTCAGTTATTCATTTTTGTTCAGTAACTCCTTTTTTTATGGTTTTTTTTTGCCTCATTGTTCTGTCAGAGTGCGCATTTAAGTTTTGTTTATATTCATTCGTTTTTTTTCTTTTTAAAAATATTGATTACTTAAAATATGAAAACCTAAACATGAGCATTTTAACGAATGCTGTGCTCAGTGGTCTGTTTATGAACAGTTAATAAAGAGGCAATGAACAGTGAACAAGTGAGCAACTGAGCAATGAGCAGTTAACGAGTGAGCAATGAGTAGTAAACAAGTGAACAAGTGAGCAAGTGAGCAATGAGCAGTGAACAAGTGAGCCAGTGAGCAATGAGCAGTGAACATGTGAGCAAGTGAGCAATTAACAAGTGAGCAAAATGAGTGAGTTGACCCTTTTGAAAAAAAGAACAAGTGAACATGTTCACCCAAATGAGCAGTATTTACCCAACACTAGAAAGCGCACGTGGGTGTTGCAACAGTTGTCTTTTTTGGGTGTTGCTCAACATGTTTCTAGCTACATTTGTCTTCATTTGCCCCTCTTTTTTTTCCATGTCCACACCGGTACCGGGTATCTCACAGTCGGTCACACTTTACTGTAGCTTTCCTACTTGTGTTTAACTTAAATGGTAAATAAAACGAGAAAGAAAGCTAACTTCGGTAAACCGAAGTTTATATACCATTGCAGTCAGCAATTGGATCATTGAAAATCGATCCAATTTGGTAATGTAAAAACAAATGTCAAATTATGTAAATTTTGTAAATTTTACATTTTACATGTAGAATTTTACATTTTCATATAAATCGACCGATCCCTTCTATGGCAGCTATATGATATAGTTGTCCGATCTTAATGAAATTAAAACCGTAATTCTAGAACTATAAAAAACGACTATATCTCGAAATTTATAGAAATTCGTTGAAAAACAGAGAAATTAAAAATTTTTGTACATTAATTTCGCCATCATTCCTATGGCAGCTATAGGATATAGTGGTCCGATTTCGGCCGTTCCGACATATATACTGCGTGCTAAAGAAATAAGAAACTGAGAGACTAGTTCGCGTAGAAACCGACAGACAGACGGACAGACAGACGGACAGACAGACAGACGGACATGGCTAGATCGACTCGGCTGGTGATGCTGA
>VNJW01008029.1:0-15343 GCA_008042615.1 Drosophila auraria | reverse complement strand
TTTAGGTTTTGATTTGGCGGAAAATTAAATTCAATTCAAAATTCTTACAAAATGTTTACTAAGATTAAAAATGAAAGAGCTAGACTTTATTTTCTATTTGCGGCTAAGTAACAATAAAAAATTCACGTGGTTTAGCCAGGCAGCCGCTTGACTGGAGGAACTTGCAGGAACCACTTCAGTCCACTGGAATCTCATAGACTGAAGCCAGACGCATCAACCCGTCTCTTCTTAAACAAGTCTCTTATGATCCCGAATTCACATCACCTGGCCCTGCCAAAGGAGGAGTAAGTGGAGGCGGTCGTGCCCCCGGAGGAGAAAGGTGAATCTGGGTATGCGTCCCGCCACAGACCAAACTCCGCCCCGCTTCCGTTAAAAACATGAAGCGAATTTGGAAAAGTGAGAGGATCCCTGCGCACCGTCGCTGACGCCACTGCTGCGCACCAACGTCCTTCTGTCCACAGGGCTCAGCTATCTGAAGGTGTCAGCTTGCAAGCTATTGCAATGCCCAAGTAGAGTTTTACAAAGCCGAGCAGCTGCAGAGAAAGTGGTCGGCTAGGAAGAGAGGACGCTCTTAACGAAGGAGGTAGCGGTGTCCGCCAGTGCCATGTACGCCAGTTAGGATTGTTCAGAAGTTCTATAGCTAGTTTAATCCACAGGCCGCTAAAAGAAGTATGTACTAAATGCTAATTAGTTTACAAAAAATGGAGAAAATCATAAATTTGTTCAATATTTTTTCCGCCATCTAATCTAATCGGCTGACTAGTGGTGATAGTTGGGCAAAATCACACATCGATAGGCAGATAAATTCTAGAATCATCGATATTATCGAACTAAGCCACGAAAAAGCTATTTTTTAATCGTTTTTGTCACCACTACATTTTTATACCTTCACACAAAGAAAAAGTTGCTTTTTGCCCAAAAAGCAGAATTGGAAAAATTAACTGTAGTGGAAACGGGGCCTAAATAATCATAAAATATAATAATAATCGTAATATACAGGCAGGCTCCGGTTTTCACTTTCACAAGATTCTCTCGTTTTCGTTTTTAAAAACGAGAAATCGGTGCTCCCGTTTTCACATTCATAAGACATTTTCCTTTTTAAAAACGGGTAAGTTTGTCTTGTCGAAATGAATTGCAAAAGGAAAAAAAAGTTGACTCGTTGGTCTGTTGATATATATATGTCACATCATCAGTGGATCAATCTAGTTCGTAATTACTTTTTAAAAAATTATTTTCTGACCCCACCTCGAAATCGTAAATAAAATATTTGCCCGCAGCCACAACAACTTTCGTTTTGGTTGCCAGTGCCGTACTGTTGGTGGCACCAAACAATCTGGTCGAAATGCTTGTAAAATTAAAAAGTGCGCATTAATTATGTTCAAGGAAGATAAAATAAGGTTTTAACAAATAAACCAGTTTAATTTCATTGTTTACTTTTATCATTTAAAAAATGTATAAAAGTCCCTGTTTACAGAGTGGCAGCCCGCTTGGACCGATAAATAGACAATTTCTGCTTTTATTTGGGCTTAAAACAAACAATTAAAAAAGTAAAGGCGTTTAAACATTCCGTTTACTTCTTAGTACATCCAAGTCAACTGTTTGAGCAGTAAGCTTAGTACGCAGCCAGTAAAACAGTTCGCAATCTTTAATTAATTTAATCTTTTTCCAGTGTGACCGCTTCTTAAAACGCTCTTCGGTATTTTTGGGACGTAATTAATGCGGTCATTCGTATTTACAAGGCAGTTGCACAGACTTGCAGCTTCGTGTTGGAATATTTCATCGGCGCACAATGGCCACCGACACCGTGGCCCAGATTCTCTCAATCATGTATAACTGCCTCTTTTTTGCCCTACTAATTATCCATCATTCTTTCCTAGATCGACAACGCGGACAAGGGCTGCTGCTGGTGATTCTGTTTGTACCAAATGGATTTCACCACCATCTGGGAGATTGAAGTAGCTACTTCTGTTGGACTGATGGAATGATTCGAAGTTACTCTGATTGTACACCATATCCTTGCTGGCATACATTTCGCTGGAGGTGCGCTGTACATGTCCTTCTCCAGCTCGGTATCGAAGAATTTGTCCAGCCAGACACTGCTCTCAGCAGCAGCGGGCGCTGGCCGTCGCCTCAGAGACCAGCCACCGAGCGTGACATCTTACCGTGCTTACCAAAGTCATAACCAAATATGACAACGAGAAAGCTATTTTCGTCTAGGCCTTTATTTATATTTATATATATTGCCCTTATTCCCTTATTATTGAATTTGCCTCTACCAGTTTAATTACTATAACTTTATCTTTAAACTTATCTTCTCTTCTAAACTCCTGGATTCCGATTTTGTGTAAATTATTTTTCTTGGCGGGATTTTTATTTTTGAACTGGGAAAAAACGGTAAGAGAGAGCGAGAGCCCACTAGTTGAGAACAGGTCGTTTTAAATAAATTTTTTATTCTGTTCGTCACACCGCTCTGGAAATACCAAGTTTTCCTTCGCGCCACCTGGTACTTTTCTGGTATTTGGTTTGTTCGTCTGCGTACCGGCCTTTAAAACAGCGCTGCCGAAAATGACCTCTCGCTCTCTCTCACTGCTTATAGCATTATGACACTGTATTAAAAACTTCATTAATTGGCTCATTAATTAGAAGCTTGACAGCAACCATAGGGTTTTGCCTAAGTGCGAGCAAGACGACTATACAGCACTTTCAATGAGATATTAATACATTAATTTCTCATTAATTGAAAAACTTATCGGTTTATCGAAAAAAAATACCAGACAAAAAATGAGTTCGATAGAATATACCGACTCTAATACAGAAAATTGTATCTAAAAACTATATTGATTGCTCATTAGACAAAACGGTCTCACAAAATATATTGGTTTTTGCTGAAGGCTTAGCATAATTTTCAGCAACTATTCTGCACAAAAGCAAAATAAATAAACAAAATAAATAAGTTTTCGGTGGCATGGTTTTTTCGCCGTGAAATCTTGCAATTATTATGAATTAACTAAATCTATGTACAAGAAAAGCTGTAAAAATCAGTTTAATGGTTTTCATATTAATTTCTGCAGAAGTATTTGCATGAGGATTCCAGAAATGTATAAATTGTGCACTGCGAATTCTGGCCATTGTTATTGTTTACCTTTTAAGTCAGTGTGACCGTAGTCGCATTACGAAAAAAATCCGAACCAAAAAAGACATATAGTTGTCTCTTTCAAGGTTCTAATGAAGTAGCTAATTAATGAAAACTTTTGCCCTGTATCATAGCCGTATTAGAAACGCTGTTCGCGTTTCTGATGAAGGTTACTTGCATGCTGCTCTTGCTGCTCTGTATTGTGGCCATGTCGGTGGGACCGGCAGTGGGCTGGATTGCGATGAGGGGCATCGATCAGGTTCTTGCCATTGGCGGCGGAGTTGTTGCCGATATTGTTGATGTATGATGGATCGGACGACCGACACCGACATCGACTGATTCCCACCCAGGGTGATGGCGAGCAGAGTGTGCTCTCGGGTCTGGGCGTTCTTGGAGATCATCAGCACAGCGCAATCGGCCTGGGAAGGTACCAGTGAACATGTTCTTCTTGATTAAATCTAATATTCGTAGTAAGATCTACAATAAATCTTAACAGAAACGACCTGTATCCTTTCCCGGCATTTCGACTTTGTCTACTTTTGCGTTGTGTATAGCAAAATTTCCACTGTGAATGGCAACTTTTTAATGGTGAAACTAAAAATATCGTGTATCGGCTGGGTAAAACAGCCTGAGATGGGAACATCAAAAATTTATGGTGGAATATTGTGAGAAAATTTGGCATGTCAAATTCATACGGACGGTGGACGGTCGAAGATAGATGGTCTGTAGTGTGAATTGACTATAACAATCACCTAGATATGTCAGAAATATAAATACCAGTATGATGAATGATTCGAAAATTATGCGAGAGTTGGGGCATTCGAATTCGTATTTCTTAACGCGACTTTTTGAAGATGCTCTAGATGCGTCACTAAAAAAACAATTTTACACTGAAAAATCTTGAATTTTTCTAAAATGCAGAGTTCGAAGATGCGACCTCAGTAGAAACAGGGTTAAGACACTTAATCAAAAAAGTATCGATATCATAACCGATATATCGATAGTAGCGTAGTGGTGTAGCACCCCGCTCTCAGCTCTGTATTGATTGAAAACGGTCGTAGTTTAATTTTGAGTACTGAAAGAATTTAAAAATGGATATAAAATCGTTCTTGTACGAGTTTTGCGCTAAGTCCCGCATTGAGCCAAAGTTTGAAGTACGTCAAACGGGTTAGTGACTCGAGTGACCTTCTATTTCAGCCATTATAATTTTTCATTCTGCTACCCATCGCAGGGCCCAAGAACCGTCAGCGCTTCCTCTGTGAGGTGCGGGTCGACCAGAATAACTACATCGGCGTGGGAAACTCTACCAACAAAAAGGATGCCGAAAAAAACGCGTGCCGTGACTTTGTGAACTATCTGGTGCGCGTGGGTAAGCTGACTGCTCAGGACGTACCGGCGGAAGCCAGTGCTCCAGCGGCGGGAGCTCCAAGAGGAGGTGCAATGGATGAAGCATCTGGCGGGCCAGGCGGCCAGCAGCGTCGTGTGTTTGGCGGCCAGTCAGGTCCACAAGATCTGGGTGAAGCGTATCGGCCACTCAACCACGGGGGCGGCGGAGAACGGTTTAACATTATCGACCATGTGCAGGAGCAAAAGGATATGAACGAGGCAGAGTCAATTGACGTAAACGCTGCTATTCACGGAAATTGGACGATTGAAAATGCAAAGGACCGCCTGAACATGTACAAGCAGGCGAATAACATTCGTGACGACTACAAGTACACTCCGGTGGGCCCGGACCACGCTAGGTATGTGTCCTTTATTCTTTTTGGGGTCTGCGTTCTGGATTTGGTATATACATTTTTCCGACCAAGTCTGAAACGCAGCTTGCACATTTACACTGGTACACTGGGCGCAATCCGTGGAGGGCTTAGCCAGCAGAGCGAGGTGGTACGATACTGACCCACTGAACTAGCGCCCGGTTGCCTTGCATGCGGCCTGTGATTGAAACGGACGCACATGTAAGGCAGCGTACGCAGCAATTATTCCAGCGCTGGCTTGCCGGCTGCGCTTGAGGCATTAGAACCATATCGCTCTGGCGGCTGAAAGAAACCTTCACAGCATACGGTTGCGCACGGTGGGCTGCCATCGATCCTGAAGGGTAAGTTAAAGTCCAAAGCCCGTACACCGTAATTTAATTTAATTTAATAACGTCAATTTAGGAGCTTTATGGCCGAGTTGTCTATTTATGTGTCGGCGCTTAAGCGGAAGGTGACGGCCCGCGAGACAGGATCCAACAAGAAATCTGCCAGTAAGTCGTGCGCCCTGTCTCTGGTGCGCCAGCTGTTCCACCTCAAGGTTATCGAGGCCTTCAGTGGCACCCTAAAAAAGAAAAAGGACGAAGAGCTGAAGCCCTACCCGGTGAAGCTGGCACCGCACCTTGTGGACAACTTAGACGAGGTCATCAAGGTGCTAGATCTCCCTGTCGTTAGTCCGCGCAATATCAAGATCGAACCGGATGGTGCTCCTATTCCATTGATTGTAAGTGAAAATTCAAACTTATTTGAACGTTCAAAAGGAAAATAATGGTTCGCCTTTAGAATTCCAAAGATTGATTGACAGAATTAACAATTACAGAGTGCAAACGTATACTTACATATGTACACAATTGTTGGTTTCCTTTTTAGTTTGTCATAGTTTGTTATCACGCTGTCTAAAAAATTGCAGTATAATTCAGTTATAGTTATAGCTATTATTTTGGTCAAATGCTTGTAATGCTCTGATGCAGTAATTTTTCACCCTAGAAACAACCGGCAAGTTTCTGGTTGGAGCTAAACAAGTGGGAGCGCTACAGTCGGGTGTAACCGACTGTGAGATACCCGGTACCGAAAGCATTTTGAGGGAAATTAAACATAAACATGGGAAAATGAAAATGTTGACAAATGAAGACAAATGGTGCTAGAAACATGTTGAGCAAGACCCAAAAAAGACAAATGTTGCTAGGGACATGTCGAGCGACATGCATTGACGCTTTCAACACAGAAGATAAAGTATACACAGAAACTATTTTTAAAAAACTTCCATGTTTATTATCCGATTTTAGTCCAATTTCATATCTATTTACTTAAAACCGAAAATCATGTCAATAGCAATAGGCGGTATTGGGCTTGGCCAAATTTGAAAACAAACTTGATCTGCGTGCAACGGACTAGAATGTTGTCACCAAATTTGGTGCCTCTGGCTTTACAGTCTCTGAGATTTGTTGTTTTACACGGATTAGTGAAAGTGATAGTTACACGGCTAGTGACGCTGATCAAGAATATAATATATATACTTTATAGGGTCGGAGATTTCTCCTTCGCCTGTGACATACATTCTCGGTTGGCACTAAGTTATAATACTCTTGTGCCCTATAGGTACCGGGTATAATTATTATCCGCATTCAGATCTACCACTCATAAAAATATTTATATCGTATTATTGTTGTTAGGGCAAATAAAGAGATGTTCAAGGTCTTTTTAATGCGATTCAAGAAGTTTTAGTCGATTGCTACCATATTAAAAATAAATTGTCCATTTTCAGCATACCAAATGAGAATAATACCTAGACAAATTAAAAAAATTATTGTCGATGTGACCCAGAGGGACTAGACTTTCAAATAATTTTAGAGGCTGAGTAATAGCTCATTTCTGGGGATCGGAGCTCACAAGATACAACATTTTTTAAAGTCAATGGTCGAAAAATATTATTCTAGGACTCAGATCCTGGACTGATTATAACCGAAATAGAAACTAGGTTCTAATTTCATACGGTGCTAATCTACGCTATTGATGGGAATCGATGAAGGGCGCTCCATGAGATCAAAAATGTTTCCACTGTGAAAAAAAATCATTCCGTTAAAACTGATAAAGGGCGCCTGAAGTTTGAAATACATATTAAAAATTAAATATGAACTAAAAATTATTTAAAATTAACTGGTAACAAAACTTATAGAAGACTTTTTACACAGTGACAGGCTGGCTTCACAACCTGTAAGTGTATCCTGAAAAATAAATTTTTTAACTATATGGTGATCCGTCGCATGAATGCATAGTCAGAATTATAAAGAAATGGAGCTGAAAACAACGTTTTCAATTGATCAGTTTCAGTTCCGTTCCGACATATACAGCTATAGCCAACTAATTAGAAAGATGACTATGGTGGTGGTCATTGTATCGATAAAAAGCCAATAACAGGGTTAGTAGCCCAGTATTATGCCAAATATTTTCTAGAAACATTAATGTTCAGTAAATAATAAGGATCTAATTTATATACTGCGGTGCTCATAAAATAACAGTGCCAGCTAATTAGAAAGATATCAAACTTATTTCAAAATTTTTGGTTTTTATACCCGGTACCCATAGGGTACAAGCATAGCTCGCAAATAACTCTCAACCATCTTTCGTTTTGCGGTCTGCACTGTAACACAACCGTAAAAGACGATGCGCGTGTGCTCTCGCTCTGAACAGATCTTTTTGTTTCTCTTTGTTTTGGTTTTCGGTTAACTTTTCTCAGTTGCGTGGTTCTTGTTATGCTCACTCAACAACAACTCAGAGAGATCGTTCCAACTGAACGCTCGCTCATTGAGGTCAGCAGAAGAGCGAAAAAACGAAAGACTCATCGTAAACGGTCTTTTGTCTTTAGTGCCTTTTAAAGTTTAAACGCAACTTATTAAATATACACTGAAATTTCCATTTATTTCTGTTATTTTATTATTTGTTATTTAGTAATTTCTTAAGTTTTATGCTTGAAATTGTTTTCTTATTTATATAATTAGTTATTTAATAATTAATAATTAATAATTAATTAGTTATCTAATATATTTAGCAAGAAGCAATTAATTTTATTAAGTTTGAAGTTTCCGTTTCTTTTGCGCAGTGAAAAGCATTAAAACGTTTCGCGCAAAATGCAAAAGACTTTTATTTTCTTCGCTCGTTGCAAAACGGTCAGCGAATGAGCAGAGCAAAAGGGAAACACGAAATTGGTTTTTGGTGGAGCACAAACCGTTCGTTCAAGAGACACTGCTGAACGGCTCTTGTCTGACTTTTTACGCAAGTGGTGCGCAAAAAACAGTTATTTGGTGACTGCAAGAAACGGTCAACTGTTATTTGCGAGCTGTGGGTACAAGGGTATTATAAGTTAGTGCCAACCGAGAACGTATGTAACAGGCGGAAGGAGAAATCTCCGACCCTATAATATATATATATATTCTTGGTCAGCGTTACCAAAAGAGTCGAATTAGCCATGTCTGTCCGTGTGAAACAACAGATCTCGGAGACTATAAGAGCTAGAGTAACAAAATTTAGTGACAACATTGGAATCTTTTGCACGCAGATCAAGTTGGTTTTAAAATTTGGCCACGCCCACTTCCACCTCCGGAAATCATAAAAACATTATATTTGCTATTGGCCTGATTTTCGGCTTAAAGTAAATAGATAGACTTAATAAGTAGATAGTCGCGGACGAGTTCTGAAATCGGATGATAAACATAGAAGTTATTAAACAATAAAGTTTCTGGTTATACTTTTTCATCTTCTTGAGAGAGAGAGAGAGAGAGGGAGATTTTGATAGCGCACTTGCGTGTTGCTCAACATGTTCCTAGCAACATTTGCCTTTGTTGGGTGTTGCTCGTTCCTAGCAACATTTGTCTCTTTTGAGTGTTGCTCAACATGTTTTTAGCAACATTTGTCTTCATTCGTCAACATTCCATGTTCATTTCACCACAATGCTTTGAGTACCGGGTATCTCACAGCCGGTCACACTCGACTGTAGCTTTCCCACTTGCTTGAATTATTTTGCAACAATGTTGGTATACTTTTTTTATTTTACCATTTATGATTGGTATTATCCAGTTTTTGTTGCCAAATAATTACCAAAAATGGATAGGAGTAAGTCAAAAATGCTTGCTACATATGAATTCTATTAAAAGGTATAAAATGCTCAAATTACATATTCTTATGCCTTAGACCTAACCAAATTGTATTAATATTATGTATTATAATAGAAACTATAATTTACCAAAGCAAATTAGCATTGAAACTCGTTTAAAAAAAAGTTCACTTGCTAAACTGTTCCCACCCCGCACCTACAAAAAACTCACTATGCCGAAATTAATTCTAAAAAATTTTTTAGAATTAATTTTGGCATAGTGAGTTTTGCGGGGTGGGAACAGTTTTGTAAGTGAACTTTTTTCTAAGGTCTAAGGTCTAAGGCATAAGAATATGTAATTTCAAAAGTGATTTTGACAAAAAGCGAAATTTGTATCTCTGGATAGGGACAAAATTTTGTACAAAGGTTGATTTCGGGCCAAATTTCGTTTTCAAGATAATCGCAAAAAATAAGGCATTCGTACGCGACTTAGACAAAAGTCACTGTCTTAAAAGCCAGTTTAAACCCTGATTTCAGCCAAACCCTAACTAAGATTTTGATGCATTTAGTTTTAAAATGTTACTTATTACTATTTCTTGGTAATGTACTTTGTACGATTAAAAAATATTGGGTAGCTTTTTTTTTTTAATTTTATTTGAATCACTGTCGCTTGCGACACATTTCCATCCTATTTTTTTACGTCGTTGTTAACATTTTAAGATGAACTTTTATAATTTTTAATAAAAAATAAAAAAAAAAAAGGTAAAAAAGTAAAACAACAGTAGGTGTATTTATTTTTACTGATAAATAATTTTCTTTCTGTTGCCTTCAATAAACTACAATAAACAAGAAAGCCGAAGTAAGTTTGTATACTCTTGCAGTCTGTAATTGGATCATTGAAAGTCGATTAAGTTCGGTAAAATTTAAAAATATCAAAGCTTGTACATTTTTTTGGCATTACCTACACATTTTAAATGTAGAATTTACAGCAATATGATATAGTTGTCTGATCTTAATGAAATTAAAACTGTAATTCTAGAACTGTAAGAAACAGCTTAAAATCTTTAAATTTATAGTAATACGATGAGAAACAAAGAAGTTATAGTTTTTGTTCCATTTATTTTCCGATCGTTCCTATTGCAGATATATATTATATTAGATATAGTGGTCCGATTCGATATATATACAAGCTGCAATAAAAAGAATACTATCTGCAAAGTTTTATTCGGATAGCTAAAAAGTTGAGAGACTAGTTTGCTTAGCAACGGACAGACAGACAGACGGACATCGCTTGATCGACTCGGTTGGTGATGCTGATCAAGATTATATATACTTTATGGGTGGGAGATGCTTCTTTCACTGCGTTGCAATTTTCTAGACAAATTTATAATACCCTGAAAGGGTATAAAAATTAAAAAAATGCAACAAATAAAACTTAAACAAGTCGGAAAACAACAGTCGAGTGTGACCGACTGTGAAATACCCGGTACCCAAAGCATTGTGGGTATAACTAAATAATAATAGCACATGGACATGGGAAAAAGAAAATGTTGACAAATGAAGACAAATGTTGCTAGAAACAGTTTGAGCGACACCCAAAAAAGACAAATGTTGCTGGGGACCTGTTGAGCAACACGCACCTGATCTTTCAACAAAGAAGAAGAAACATACACAGAAACTTTATCGTTTAATAACTTCCATGTTTATTATCCGATTTTACTCAAAAACGTCCGGGAGTTCCTACTTATCTATTTCATATATTTACTTTAAACCGAAAATTACGACTATAACTTATATAACGTTTATTATAATTTTCGGGGGCGAAAGTGGGCGTGGCCCAAAACAAACTTGATCCTCGTGCAACAGATTCCAATGCTGTCACCATAATTGGTAACTCTAGCTCTTATAGTCTCTCAGAACTGTTGTTTCACACAGACGCTGATTAAGAATATATATACTTTATTGGATTTCTCCTTCTGCCTGTTACATACATTCTCGGTTGTCACTAACTTATAATACCCTTGTACCCTAGTTCTTCTCTATCAAATCAATCATATCTCATATGGCATACAATCAGAGACAACCAAGTCTAGAAAAGTTGTTTTTAACCAAATGCGGCAAGCGTCTTATGCAAAATTACAACTTTAGGTACAGCTTATCTTATTCTGGAAGGTTTTGACTTTATTTCGTATCTTATTTATCCTCATGCTTTTCTCAGGTTAATACAAGCCGCGTGGACGCTTTGCAACAGGAGGGCGAAAAGCGACAGGAAAGCTCTGTGATTCCGTGGGCTCCGCCGCAACCCAATTGGAATACCTGGCATGCGTGCAACATCGATGAAGGCGAACTGGCCACCACATCAATAGATGATCTTTCGACGGAGTTTGAACGCTCTTTGAGAGAGCGCCGTCTGAACGATGCCGAATATCGGCAGTTCCTGGAGTTTCGCGACAAGTTGCCCATTGCGGCCATGCGCTCCGAGATTCTGAGCGCCATCAATGAGAACCCGGTGGTGATTATCCGCGGCAACACCGGCTGCGGAAAGACCACACAAATAGCCCAGTACATTCTCGACGACTATATTTCATCCGGCCAAGGGGGTTACGCTAACATATACGTCACTCAGCCGCGCCGCATCTCGGCCATATCAGTAGCGGAGCGAGTGGCCCGTGAACGCTGCGAGCAGTTGGGTGACACCGTCGGCTACTCCGTTCGCTTTGAGTCTGTCTTCCCACGACCCTACGGCGGCATTCTCTTTTGCACAGTTGGAGTGCTGCTGCGCAAGCTTGAAGCCGGCTTAAGAGGCGTCTCGCATATCATCGTCGACGAAATCCACGAGCGGGATGTGAATAGTGACTTCCTGCTTGTAATCCTTCGCGATATGGTGGCCACCTATCCAGATCTGCACGGTGAGTTTATCTTTATTTGGTTAAGATCCTTTAATAGAAAATACTATTATCAAAATTTGCGATTAACAAAAACGTTTTGTCCTTCAAGTTATTCTTATGTCGGCGACCATCGACACCACCCTCTTTGCCAAGTATTTTGGCGGCTGTCCAGTCCTGGAAGTTCCCGGCCGGGCCTTTCCCGTTGAGCAATTCTTTTTGGAAGATATACTGCAGATGACCAAGTTCGTGCCCTCGGTTGACTCTCGACGCAAGCGGAAGGAGGCAGAGGACGAGGAACGGATGCAACTCTCGGAGAACAAGGAGGAGGCAGAGACCAATTACAACAAGGTGTGTGGGGACAAGTACTCGCCGGAAACCCACCAAGCCATGGCTATGCTGTCCGAGTCGGACGTAAGCTTCGAGTTGATAGAGGCGCTTCTGGTGCTCATCAAGTCAAAGAACATCCCTGGCGCCATACTTGTCTTCCTTCCCGGCTGGAATTTGATCTTCGCTCTTATGAAGTTTCTGCAGAGCTCAAACACATTTGGAAACTCGGCTCTGTACCGCATCCTGCCATGCCACTCGCAGATCCCGCGCGACGACCAGCGCAAGGTGTTTGAACCGGTGCCAGACGGCGTCACAAAGATAATTCTATCCACCAACATAGCTGAGACCTCGATCACCATCGACGACATCGTCTTTGTCGTGGACATTTGCAAGGCGCGCATGAAGCTCTTCACCTCGCACAATAACCTCACCAGCTACGCCACCGTGTGGGCTAGCAAGACCAACCTAGAGCAGCGCAAGGGTCGCGCTGGGCGCGTCCGCCCTGGATTTTGCTTCACACTTTGTTCGCGCGCCCGTTTCGCTGTGCTCGAGGATAACCTCACGCCAGAGATGTTCCGCACGCCGCTGCACGAGATGGCCCTCACCGTGAAGTTGCTCCGCCTTGGTGCCATTCACCACTTTTTGTCAAAGGCTCTGGAACCGCCACCAGTGGACGCTGTCATCGAGGCCGAGGTACTCCTGCGTGAGATGCGCTGTCTGGACGGCAACGATGAATTGACCCCACTAGGTCGCCTGCTGGCGCGCCTGCCCATCGAGCCTCGATTGGGAAAGATGATGGTACTGGGCGCCGTTTTCGGCTGCGCCGACCTGGTGGCCAGCATGGCTTCCTACTCCAGCACCTTCTCCGAAGTGTTTGCCCTGGACATCGGACAGCGTCGGCTTGCAAATCATCAGAAGGCGCTGAGTGGCCGCAAGTGCTCCGACCACGTGGCCATGATCGTGGCGTCGCAGATGTGGCAGCGAGCCAAGCATCGCGGGGAGCAGGAAGAAGCACGCTTCTGCGACTGGAAGGGCCTACAGATGTCAACTATGAACGTGATGTGGGACGCTAAACAGCAACTGTTGGATCTGTTGCAACAGGCCGGGTTCCCAGAGGAGTGCATGATACCTCACCAGGTGGACGCCGAGTCCGATGGCGATGACCCTCCGCTTGACGTCGCACTGGCACTGCTCTGTCTCGGCCTTTATCCCAACATTTGCGTGCATAAGGAGAAGCGCAAGGTTCTGACCACCGAGTCCAAGGCGGCCCTGCTGCACAAGACCTCGGTTAACTGCAGCAACCTGGCTGTCACCTTTCCCTATCCATTCTTCGTCTTCGGCGAGAAGATCCGCACACGCGCCGTTTCTTGCAAGCAGCTTTCGATGGTCTCTCCCCTCCAGGTGATGCTGTTCGGTTCGCGCAAGATCGACCTGGCAGCCAACAACATCGTGCGTGTGGACAACTGGGTTAATTTTGAAATGGAGCCGGAGCATGCTGCCAAAATCGGAGCGCTGAAGCCAGCATTAGAGGATCTCATCACAAAAGCCTGCGACAATCCTTCCGATGTGCTACAGTTGGAGGAGCCCTACGGCAAGCTAGTCAGTGTGGTTAGGGATCTTTGTGCTAAGAACGCCGGCGACTTTTGCCTAAGACGCGACACTGGAATCTTGCCGCACCAGTCACGACAGACCAATACCGGCGGAGGAGGTGGCGGACCTGCCAAAAGAGGTCGCTTCGATAGCGGCAGCGGAAGCGGAGGCAGTGGTGGACGCTTTGGAAACAGAGGATTAGGCGGTTATGGAAACCGGGGAAACAGCAGCTTTGGCGGTGGCGGGCGTCGCGGCTTTGGAAATAATGGAGGTGGATTTGGAAATAATGGAGGTGGATTTGGAAATAATCAAGGAGGATATGGAAATAGCGGAGGTGGTGGATTTGGAAATATGGGAGGCGGAGGTGGATCGGGAAATGGGTATAGAAACTCTGGAGGAAATAACTTCACGGAAGGCGGTAGCCAAAACAGCTCCTGGGGACAATATTAAAGGATTTATTCTAAATAGCCTGAATAGCCTTAAGAATTAATAATCAATATATCTATTATATTACCAAGGAAATTGGTTGGGCCACAAAAATAATTTGAGACTTTTCTGAATATCATACATCTTTATGGTAATTAAAAGATATGACAAATAAAATAAAGAAATAAAGAATAAAATTAACGCAGTCTAACTATGTGACGTTAGCATAAACAAGGAGCTTGGGGTTCGCTTTAATAAGCTGCTATAAGCGGTGGAATTACCGATGCGTTCTTGATGTCCCTGTTCATAAAGTTGGACTTGAGCCTGCTGAGCTGAATTTTACTATTTAGGGTGAAGCAACATGAAGGGATTCAGTTGGCTGAAAACACCGAAATGTCTGAGCCTTGGTCCGAGGTTTCACAAATTCCTGTCGGAAACGGCGTATTTACCTGATGGCATTGAGTGTAGTGTTCAGACCCAACCGAGTTGATTTAGCCATGTCCGTCTGTCCGTCTGTTCGTCCGTGTAAAACAACAGCTCTCAGAAACTATTACTGGGTTTATACACAGACTTGAAATCAATAAGCATCTTAGAACAAAATTTTTGATACTCGAAAGTATACAATTCATGTAACAATCGTATCGATTCTATGACGACTTTTTTTTGGGTGTAGAAAAAGAAGAAGTAAACACAGAAATTTTATTACTTAATAACTTCCATGTTTATAATTCGATTTTACTCAAATTTTCAGAAAACGTCCGCGAATGCCTAATTTTTATACTTTTACCTTTCAACTACATATAGCAATAAGTGGGAAAGCTACAGTCCAGTGTAACCGACTGTGAGATACCCGGTACCCAAAGCATTGTGGTGAAATTGAATAGCACATGAACATGGAATGCTGACAAATGAAGACAAATGTTGCTAGAAACATGTTGAACAACACTTTCTTGGGCGTTGAGGATGCACTACGGTCAGTACACTTAAGTGGCCATTTAAAACCAAGCCCGGGCTTGTTAGGGTAAGGTGTTAAATAGGCGCGAAAGAAAAGTATAGATAAAAGAATGCGAGGAAATATAAACTACTATCAGGCAGCTCGATTGTTATCTTGCATGTGTACTAAGTGGGTTAAGAT
>VNJW01008017.1:0-18872 GCA_008042615.1 Drosophila auraria | reverse complement strand
CAGCTTGAGCGGCCTTCTTAGCTCGAGAGGCCAAGACTAAACGCTTCCAAGGATATTCGTTGCTTCCTTCCGCAGCCGCTTCTTCTTCCATTTTCTTTAACCCCTCGGCCACCCAAACGCGAGCTAAATCCTTTTTATCCTTCACCAGCTTCTCGAACCTGACTAGCGTAGCATCGAATACCTCGATGGTCTCCAAAATGCTTAGCCTGGTCAAGCACTCATACGGGAAACAGCGCAGACCGTTTTGGAACATTTGCCGAACCAAGGCCACGAAGCCGTCGAAGCTGTCGAAGTCGTCCGAGTTGAGTCGAGCCTCCAGAATGGGCCAATCGAGTCTTCCCTCGGGGCTATGGTCGTAGTCTTTATTCTCGCTGAAGGTGGCCCACTTTTCTGCGTTTCTGAAGGGCCAAGTGATGTGCAGGCGCTTCTTTTTCCTCATTATCTGCAGTAGCATTTTGCAGTGGTTCCGCTCGATGCTCCTGTCCAGATCTTTGTAGCAGATCAACGGGGGAAGTGGCTTAGACGGCGGTGGTGGTGGTGGTGGTGATGGTGTCGGATCAGTTTTCACCCTCCGACTTGCAGGTGGCGTCTCGTTGGATGCCTTGCGCTTGGTCCCCTTTGGCTTGGGCTTGGCCTTGGGCTTTTCCTCCAACTCCACCTCATTGGTCAAATCGATCTCGCCCAGGCGTTTGTGGAAGAGGGCCTTCAGCTCCTCGCCTGCCTGGTGCACCACAGTGCCCTCCTTGTTGAACTGCAAGCAGTTCTCGAAGATCAGGGTAAAATCCTCGATGGCCTCTGACCCCTGGCAGTAGTATTTGTTGGTCAGCCGCTTCCTGATTGTGCTCAAGTCCATTGGCCGCTTGATCAACGTGTGGTAGTCGGGCACACCCAATGCCTTGGAGTCTACGGGTTTCCGGAAATGAACCGCCCAGCGCCGCCGCGAAATGGTATTCAGCACGAGCCTGAGCGATTCCAGTACGTTGGTCAGGCGACCCGGCCGATTCGGTGGCGGAATGACCGGCGGCTGGACGATCCCATTTACCGGCTGCAGGTACGGCTCGTTGCGGGGAACATCATTCCATTGGTTTCTATTAGCCATGGCCGAGTTGTCAGGCAGATCTTCTGCTTGGCTGCCAGTTCAGAAAATATTTAATAATAAATTAATAGAAAGCCACTCAAAATAATTCACCACTTTAGATTCTTACTTTTTATCCATTTTTTATCACTGACAATTCAATGTTCCTTACAGCTCGGAGCCCCGAAGTAAACTGAATTTTTCTGGCTTGTTGAGACTGAACGAAGCTGTTATTTTGACACAAAAATCGATGGTTGCTTTTTTGATTGTTTATATTTTCAACAATATTCTGTGAAAGCGGCAATGTTACATCTTGAAAAGTTTTTGAATGACAGCGTTTTAAAGAGCGACCGCTCGCAGGAGGGATACGGCATGAGGAAGCTTAATACGTGTTTTTCTCGAAACGACATTTTTCAAAACTGCTGCCATAATAACTCAACGAAAAATTGACCGATCGCTTACAAATTTTAACTGGGTATTCTTGAAAATAGTTTCCATACAATGACCTACAAACTTTTTGATTGGAAGAAAATTGTTAATTTGGCAAAAAAAAAAAGTCAAATTTTACCCCAAAAAACCGAAACTCAAAACTTTGAAACTCCGTCATTTTGTCAATTTTCGATATTTTTCAAATATCGGAGGTCATTGTATAGGAAATATTATCTACTTTAATAGCATTTTTTAATTTCTTCTTTTTAGCTACTTATTCGACCGGAATGGTGGCAGCAGTTGGGGTACTTTTTTGCACCTCCGGAAACTGCGTATATTTCTCAAAATTTTTGTGACAAAAAAATCTTAAAATATAGCTGAAGATATACCCTTTTTTCGAAAATTGCCTATTTTTTCATGTGTTACACTGGTATAGCCCCTTAAACCAAATTTAAACACAGATTCAATTTATTCATCCATTCATCCTTTCTCCCAGGGAATAAAAATCAATGAAGGTTTTGTTGTTGTATTTTTTAATTAATTCATAATAAAAGTTTCTATTTTTCGGTTGGTTGTTTTGTATTTTTTTTTGTTTCGACGCTTAGCTAATATATTTATTATATATTATTTATATGTATATATCTACAATAGTTATTAGCATTATTATTATTAAACTGTTGTTTGCATCGGAGCTGCGTCGTAATTCGCAGCCCTCTTTTTTTTGTTTGCTGTTTTTTAGACAAGTTAAGATTAAAAAAAACTCAAAATTACACACATACATATACACGTACGCTCGTGCGGGTGTGTGTGTATTAGTTCTCTCCGGTTTTCCCCCTCTCTCGATTCTAACAACTTTTAACTGCTGCTTTCGCCTTTTCTCTTTGTTGCCTGCTTAAATAACAAACAACGTGTTCGCGTTTTCCAAATAAACTATGTATGTAGTATATGCATATATATATATTTATATATATACTTTGTAAGACGTAAATGTAGATCATACATAAAAAAATGTTAATCTAAAAACAAAAAATTATGCCATTTTAATCTTTCGCAAAGTTTAAAATTAATATAAATACAATTTTATTTTTTCCCTTCGATTTTTCCTTTGTGTATCGTTTTTTTTTTTCTTTTTTTTTGTTAGCTAAAGAGCAATTTTGGGATGGGAGGCGTGGCGCGTTTGTGTTTGTGATTGTGTTTGCGTGGGCGTGGGCGTGGCGGTTGGTGTATATGATGTGTGTGAGTAATAACCACTACAAAATATCGCTCAAAGTCCAATAACCATGCACTGAGAAATCATTTCGGGAGCTGCAATCCAACAAAACAACAATACGAAAACCAAACAACAAAAGACACAAACAGTCCTCGAAACGCGAATGTTTCCTTCGCTTTTGTTGTTTTAAATGGAAATAAATATGAATGCGTGGATTAAAAAACGTTTTTTATATCTAAATGTCGACTCCCCCACTGTTCCGGGTTGCTTATTCGCTTCCGGTTTCCCGTTTCCCGTTTCCGGTTTCCGGTTCGGTTCGACTTTTGACTCGCATTTTGGTTTGTTGTCATCGTAGTAATCATTTATCATCATGATTCATCGTTCGTACATACATATTTCTGTTGCGGTTGTGGTTGTTGTTGGTTGTAAATATACAATTCTTTTATATACTCTATTTATGTATATATATTATATATTTATAATTATATATATATATAATTTGTATATATTTGTAATTAGCTTTTGTATTGCAATTGAGTATACTATGTTGACTTTGTGTTGGTGTTTTTCTTTTCTACGTTTGTTTTGTTTCCGATTTCTTCTAGACTTGATTCTATTTTTTGAGGCTTTTAGTCATAATATTGCTTCTTGTTAGGTGATTTGCCGGCTGCTCGTTTCTTGTAGTTCTCAGTTTGCTTGTTTCTTGTATAGTTTTCTGCAGTTTTTGTTGATTGGAGCTATTGCCATATTCTCCGCCTTGCTTGAATGCCTATTTAAGGTTATTCTTGTTTAATTTACGCTTTTTGCTAATTATAAATTATGTTGTAGTTTCTTTATGTTGTTGTTGCTGTTGCTGTGTTTCTTGCGTTAGAGTTGCTGCTCATGATTTTTATTTTGTCCTGATTTGTCTTGTGCCGAGTAGCTTATCCGCTCAACAGTCGTCTATATATGTATATACTGCCACAACGTATATATATATATATTTAGTGAGGGAGATTCAGACTCGATCCGAACACACACAAGTGATTCGCGGTTTGCTGGTGTTTTTTTTTTTTTTTGGGGAGAGATGCGTCGCCCAGAGGAGAAAGCAGGAGTAGGTGTAAAGAGCAGGATGCACGCCGTTCTCTCGGTCATTGTGTTTCTGTTTTGTTCCTTGACACCACCGCCATTCGTCGCCGACATCATCTTCATCATCATCTATGTATCATCTATGTAAATCATTCACTCTCGTGAACGAAAACAAAGGCAGCTTTATCTACCGGCGGCTACGGCGGTGGCGGTCACAATGCACCGATCAATCATCATCGCAATCATCATCAGCTGCGCCAGAAGTAGCTCTTTTTGAGCCTGACCGACAGCTTGCGATGGACGCGCAGCCTAACCTGCTCCTGATCCTAAGTATCGTCAGACATGAACGCGTTCTGAGTCTTCGACTCCTCAATGCGGCGGATCTGCTGGCGCAAGTACATGATTCTGCAACAAAAATGAACAAATAGATGAATATAATATTCGAATCTTATCCGATTTCGACTCACTTTTGTTCCTGCAGGGTGGCACAGATCTCTGTGCTGCGTACCAGGCTACGGGCGCACTTCAGTTCCGCGCAGATCCTCGTGCAGGTGATGTCGCCAAACAGGTGCGTGTCCTCGCAACACTTCTGCGCCTTCGAAAGAATGCACAATTAGTGGCCGGATCGAAGGAGAGTGCTTCCAATGGTGGTGGAAAAATCCTACCTCACAGCTTACCTGACGCTCCAGCACCTCCGCATGCCAATTGGTCACGTGCGCAATCAGATCGGCGCGAAAGTATTTTGCCAGCTTGGGCGAAATCTCAGGGCCGCGCAAATTTGCCGCCTGCACCGAGGAGCCGACACAGCTCTGAAGCGAGCTGAGTGTGGCCGACGAGGTGCCGTCCACTGCAGAGCAAACGACATTACATATTTTTCTCCCATATCCAAAGCACTTCAAGTTCTTCTTACATTTGCGCTGCTGCTGAGCCTGCTGCTGGGCACTCGCTGCTGCTGCCGCTGCTGCCGCGGCCGCCACTGCGGCGGCCACCTGTTGCTGCTGCTGCTCCATCGCCGAGCCGCTCAAGTCCAATTCCTGGGTTGGCGTTGGCGGCCCATCGCCCCCCGCCGCTGATGCCACACTGTTGCTGCCCATCGATGTGATTACACTGATCCCGCTAACGGCGCCCAGGCCGGGCACATGGCTTTGGCTGCTGTTCGATCCGCTGCCACCGGACGAGGCAACGCCGCCACCACCGGAAGTGGCTGGGGAGGCAGAGGCCACGTCAAGGCTTGTCTTGAGGCCGAAGGGTGCACTGCAGGTGTAGGCATTGCTCAGCATGCTGGCGCCGCTCACGTTATTCGTGTGGCCGACGATCGTCGGTATGGGGCTCTTCGTGTAGCTGCTGAGAGACGGCGAGAGGCTGTGGTGCGAATGGGGCATATACAGCGGCGAGTTGACGCTGTTGTCCCTGGAAATGGACGCCAATCAGTTAATGAATTAATAAAGGACACTAAAAACTTACCGTAAGCTGTTTAGACTGCTGCCGGAGACCGAATTATTGACCGAATTGTAGGCATGATTCACAGCTTCTGCCCCCGCCGATCCACTCCCGCCTACTGAGTTGACTCCGTGGTGATGTGGTGCTCCATCGAGGACACTCAGGCCGAGGTGCATCTTCTGGCGCATTAGCAGCAGCGTCTGATCCTTGCCCTTGGCACCCGGCGGCAGTGGAGCATTCGAGTTCAGATGGTGCTGGTGCTGGTGTTGGTGCTGGTGCTGATGCTGGTGCGGATCCTGACTGCCCAGTAGCGTTGGCACAGTTGTCTGCGGTAAATGGAATACATATTTAATGTGTGATTGCAATTGGCAAGATCCCTTTGACTTACGCCGGAGGTGGAGCCAATGTGACCGACAACCGAGTTCCTCATCAGGCTGCTGCTATTGCTGCTTGTGTTGGCATTGTTGCTGCTGCCGCCGCTAGCATTGTTGCTATTCACGGACGATGAGAGTCCGCTGGTGGGCAGCATTGTAGCGCCCGTCACCGGGCCCCCGCCACTCGCTCCACCTGCGTAGTGAAGTGCCGCTGCGGCCGCCGCCGCTGCCGCTGCAGCTGCTCCTAGTGCTCCGCCCGCTGCCACGGAGGAGCCGGAGGAGGAGCTGGCACTCGGGTGGGAGGCCAAGCGAGGCAGGGCATTGCCCATCGGCTGATCACTGTTGTTGCCGCCGCCGCCGCCTGTAATTACTCCGCCAGATCCGCTGCCGCTGCCACCGTGGGTTGTTGGCGTACCACTCAGCGAATAGCTGGCCTCCGAGGTGGGCGTTGAGTCACCGCTTATGTCCATATCAGCATTGTCATTGTGTCGACCTGAGGAGGTGAAAAAAAGGGTCAGAGAACTGGTATCCCCGTCGATATTATTCATTGATTGTACCATCCAAGCGCCTTCGATGGCTGGGCGGTCCGCCATCGTTCTCATAATTCCATCTTAGTCGTGAATTGTCGCGTGAATTGGAATGTTTGTATGCTGTAAAAGAGTAAGATAAGTATTTGCTGCATTTTCAAAACACTCTTCTAACATACTCGATCTGGAGAAGCGGTCCTCGCGGTCCCGATCGCGGTCCTTGTCGCGATATTCCTTCTCACGATGCTGATCACGCGGCATGTTTCTAAAACAGATACGGAATATAGAATGTTATTGCTATGTTTTGATTTTGTAACACGAATAACCCCAATTAGCAAAGTGCTAAAACCCCCAAATTGAGCCGAACTCCACACCACAAGCGACAGCGTCTCGGGTCTGTAGTACCCGGAATAGTTGAGGTCAGCTATGATCCTTCATCGATTCCAGCTGGACTTGCCCTAGTTAAGTTCAGAGCTGAACAGTGACAGAGCATGTGGTCTAGTGTCTTCCGTTCCGTTGTGTCCTTTCCGCTTCTGCGGATTGTGTCACATGGCAGGCCGTAATCCTGCTGACATCCTTCATTCTTTTGGCCATCAGCTCTTGATTTGTTTTCTGCTGCAGCAAGTAATTTGATGTTAATTAACTCACCTCTCTCTATCCACCCATTCCTTTGGCTTCTCCCACTGGGAGATTTCCGTCTTGCAGTTGTAGTAATACATTTTCCCTGAAAAAGGGAGTATTTTCGATTTAATTCTGCTATAAATCGCATAATGTGCCACCTCTTACCCGATGAGCTTACATGCTCACTCCAGTCGCCATAGCGCGCCGTTCGCTCGCCACGATCACTGCGTTCGCTGCGTTTGTCTGCAAGACCAACATCGTACGCAATTAAGTAATAAAAACTATAGAAAAAAACTATAAGGATTAAACGCACCTGCATACTTGTCCTTCTTGTACAAGTCCCTGTCGCGGTCGGAGTTACGATCCCGCTTGTCGCGCAGGTCTCGCATATCACGATCTCGCTCCCGGTCGCGATCATCTGACCCCGAACGCTTGTCGTTCTCCCGCGAGGAGCAAAGCTTGCCGCCACCGCCACTCGCCCCACCCGCACCGCCTCCTCCTCCGCTGCCGCCTCCTCCACGTCGATCCCTGTCATGGTTGGTACGGTACGACGACTCCGAGTCGCGATCATTGCCACGTCGATCGCGTTTATCTAATAAAAAGATGGACATTGCAAGGATTATTATTGCTCTTAATATGCTTATTATTTATATGCTTTGATGCGAGATATAGATACGATACCTGAATATTTGTCCTTCTTGTAGACATCACGATCTCTTTCGCGCATCTTCTGCATAAAGCTGTAACGCTCGCCGCTGCCGCCACGCCCACTGCCACCACCCCCGCCGCCGCTACGATGATCACTGCGATCGCGGAGATCATGGGAACGTGACGAAGGCGAATCGATGTCCGGCGACTGGGAGCGGTAGCTGTTGCCATTATTCAACGGGCCGCCGCCGCCACCATTACCGCCATTGCCGTTGCCACCGCCACCGCCGCTGCTGTTTCCTCCGGCGCCGCCGCCACCTCCGCCACCGCCAGCGCCCGGCGACAGGTCGCGATCGCGATAATTGGAGGAACGATCGCGTTCATAGTCGCGCTTTGAACTGCTGTACTTTGAGCTCTGCACGGGTAAATATAGAAGCGCACAGTTTTAAGTCGGTTTAATTTTCTTTTGTCTTTTTCTTTTGCCCCCAAATTTAATTACAGTTCTACACAAGGTAATATTTTTAGATGGTTAAGATTTCGTGAAACGTGGCAGAGGCTCAAGATAAGATCTACGCTAAAAAGGAATTTAAATTAGTCCGTTTTAGCTCTTGAAACGAAACAATCATCGTGAGTAAGCTCGCTTCGTTCGCGTTAGGGATTACAAACACAATTTATACACACATTCACCAGCCTCTCGATCCTTCGTTAAATCCATTTTCATTTTTTGCTAATTAGGTCTTGAAACGAAACTATCTTCTTAGATCTCCCAAGTTCACAAGAACAAAACTATATTATCGTCGGAGACAAACAGAGCGCGTTAGGGATTAAAAAATACTTTAGTCTGGCGTTAAGTTAGTTCCAACGTTGAAATTCACTGCCCGGTATATGGAAATGAGGATTGTATCCTTCGCTGAGTAGGTAATCTTTGGAAATAAATGTTTATAAGGTTCTTAGGCTCCGAACGGTATTTCCTGGGAGTAATTCGGATCGTATCATTGCACATATGCAACACTATATACAACAAAGTCCTATTCAAGTTAAATTTGAGTTTTAAACACGTTTAAATCTACATTTGCTATAACCTTGACCTTATCTTAAAACTCTGCCACAAGTTTCTTGAAATAAAATGCAGAATCACTGTCACACACAGTGTTTATTCCTGATTTCGGTTGATTATAGTTTCGGTTTCGTTAAAACTTTTTTGGTTATTTTAATTGTATTCTTTTTGAGGGGGCAGGGTGGTTAGTTAGTTAGTTGAACTAAATCTACTTAATAAGAAAATAATAATAAGTAAATGCCAGCTACTTTTGCCAATGTTTCGCTTGTGATTATTGCCAATGAAATGAAATTCAGATGAGATTTAATTTGCAATTTGGTGTCTAACTAAAAATCTAAGTAATCGGACAAGAATTTAGAAATATGTCACGTATTTGGTATTTGGTGTGTGTTTTTAAGTGGATCGGCGGCAGTTTAAATCATAAGCCTTATATTTAAATAGAATCCAAATGTTTTCATTATTTTGTGTTTTAAAACAACCTTGGTATTATTCGATTGAATTTCTTCAATAAATATATTTTTGCTTGTTTTATGTGTTTGTGCCAAAATTCACTTTTAAATTATAAGGAAATTTTTATGCCGGTTTTTTGTTATGTGGGTTTTAAATGTAAATCATAAATAAACTGTATACATATTGATTATTTTTCTTGGTTTGCTTCCTCTGGTTGGATGTCCTTATTTGTTTTTTGTTTTATGTAACAATACTTTTAGTTATGGATTATTGTTTAAATTGCACTTGCACGTTTCGTCTAGCTTGGATTTATTTTATTTTTGTGCACTCAGTTTCTTTCTTTTTTTTACTTACTTCGAGGCGACAGAGGCTCACAGCTGACGACGACGACGACGTTGAGGTCGCTGCAGCTGCGCTTTTACTATTGTTATTATTATTGTTATTGTTGCTGATGTTGCTATTGCAATTGGCAATTGTTGTTGTTGAAAGGGACATGTCAACAGCCATGTTGTTGTGGTTTTTGTATTTGTTGTTGCTCCTCATAGATGAGTTTATTTAGGAATTAATTTATTTGAATAACTTGGTCGCTGCTTAAAGGAACACTGCAGTCCTTTTGATTTATTTTGTGTTTACTTGTTCTTTTTGTTTTTGTTTTCATTTGTTGCTTAGTTTTTGGCTTAATTGATTGTTGTTGCTAGACTTTTTTGAGGCACATTCGTGTTGTTTTTATCGTTGATATTTTCGTTAATTTAGTTTGTTAGCATATATGTATGTATATGTACACTTTTTGGTGTATAATTTGTTTTAATTGTTTACTACGTCGTTTATAAGGCTAGTAGAGTTTAATTAAATAAATGTAGGCAGCTTTTAACATGGGTTGAATATATTTAATGTATTTGTAAAATGAGTTAATGATGTTAAGTGGCATTTAATGGTGTCTATCAACGTCTTTGTTATTCTATGTAATTCGGATTTTAAAGCTTATTTGTGCTGTTGTGTTTCGGTTAAGAATGCAATTAAATAGTAATTAGTTCCGTTTGCTAGTAGGATTATTATTGTTGATATTCGCTTTGCATTCGCTTTCTTTACTTGTAAAACTATTAATTAATTAATTTTGGCGTAGACTTCCCAGTTCGTTCTTAATATATATGCGTATAGATTCGTTTTTCAATTTAAGATCAGTTCAGTTCAGGCTGCAATGCCGCGTTTTCAATGGGTTACAAATGAAACGAATTGGTCAGTTAAAGAAATGGATGAGGGGTCGGAGGACAGATAGGAATGGGATGCACAACAAACACAGCGATTTAAAGATTTTAAAGACACAAAAGAATAAACACCAAAAAGGAAACTATAAAATCCAACTACACAGAACAAATTATGCTGATTTTTAGTCGTTCTACACATCCGAATATATGATGAATTATGAGGAATTTAAACTCTTAGTGACCGAGTATGAATTACTGAAGTGAGTTAGGGAATCTACAATTTACATTGGCGTCAAGTAGGACTAACTACGACTACAAAACGAAATATTCACTGACACACACTGGCATACAATAAAAACGTGAATAAAGTTGGTTCATGTGCGGTTTTCTGAGCGTGCACGGCGTGCGCTTACCTGGTAGGATGTGTGGCTGGTATGCTTCTCAAAGTACCTGGAATATCATCGGAAAAATAAGTACATTATTAGACTTTTGTAGCATACATTTATGGTACTTTAACTATCTTTAAAATGGCTATTTATTTTATAATTCTGCTGCCTTGATTTTGATTATACTTCCTACTTACTACAGAAATAGGACTGTGCGACTAGAAAGCTCCAGGATTGGCTAGTTCGGAAATACGCTTAAAACTTGGTGCGAATTTTATACCTTGCAAGGACATCAAAAGAAAAAGAGGCTATTCTATAACCTTGCTGGGATTTTGCCAGAAATTTGCAACGAAAGAAAAGCATCTTTGACTCTATAAAGTATATATCATCTTGATCTCGCCAGATAATACATTTTAAATTTCTAAAAGGTATTCGCAAGGGTATACGAACTTCGGCTTGCCGAAGTTAGCTTCCTTTCTTCCTATTTATTATTTATACAGAAAATGTATGTAACAGGCAGAAGGAGTCATCTCTTGATCCGCAACTACCATATTTGGCATACCTGGAAAGACGTTACTTTAAAGCTGAAGCTAACATTTTCTTTGGAAGATTAATAGATATAATAATAAGCCTCTTTTGGATGATGAGGTGGGAGATATTAGACTATGAATGTGCTACGACAATGAATGAGAACTTTAGCCTCTAAAACGCTGCTATTTATGTAGTTTTATAGTTTTTAATTTATAACAAATTGAAATTCCTCTTTTAAAAGTTATGAAGCCATACATACTTCATGGGTGTATTTGTCTATGTAGAATTCCACTCTAAACTTCAATATATTGCTATATTCCCTGCAGTTTTTTTTATCAATAAAACTTTATCAATGCGCCGGCATCGATTTGTTGATTGTTTTTTTTTTTTTTTTTTGGCGGCAGCAAACATAAGCTATCGCCGGCTAAAAACAATAGTAAACAAAGCGCAACCGAGGGAAATGTAGAAATAAATAAAAATTTATTTCGAGAAAACACGAAAATCCAAGTGACAATAGCAACTGTAAATAGTACTTTTTTTTGCATTCAGTGACAGCTGAGCGCGTGCGAGCAAGAAAGCACTAGCGTGTGGTGGAAATCCAAAACACGAATAACGCGAGAATGACGGACAATAAAGCGACAAAAATCATTGCCTTACAAGTTTAGGCAAATCAATTATATGAAAATCGCTTATCTATCGATATTAAAATTTGGAAAATTCGTAGGGGAAACGCGGCCAGTGACCGCGCTGCGAGTTAGAAAGAGAAGGCGCGCAGATTGCACAGAGTAAAAAGGAGAGCGAGAGAGAGGGAGGTAGCAGCAGAACGTAAACAAAAAATATTCAGTAATGAGTGTGTGTGCCTGCCGCCCAGTGTTGTTATTTTACGACTCTACGTTTTATAATATAGGTATAGATTTGTATGCTTATTTCGTACCCATCGTTCATACGCTGCGGTTTTCTAGCATGCATTACCATCAATGCAAGATTTTCGCCAAATACGCTGCCGCTTCTGTTTTTGTTCGTGGATTTGCTTGCTTGCTCTGCTGCCTCTGCTGCTTCTTGCTGCAGCTCCTCCTGATCCGTTCTGCGCCTCAGCGATTTTGACGTGGTTTGCGGCAGATTCCTCTCGCCTTCTTGCTGCTATTCCTCAATTTATCCAATTTGGTTTCTGTTGGCGCCTCCTGTTGGCTCCTCTTCCTGCTCCTTCCTCTTCTTCTCACCTGCCAAGGCACGCACGCTTATGTGTGTGTTTGTGTGTGTGTCGAGATTGCGGTGTGAGAGTACTCGCCCGTGTTGGAGGCTCTCACTTGCTAGTATGTGTGTGGATCGTCTTTTTATCGGCTCTTTTCGTTGCCTCCTAGAAAATGTGCAAACATGCAGGCTATCTTTAATTAGCTTCTTCGCCTTCCGCCCTCCGTCTTCCGGGAAATGGGTAATTCTTTCAGAACGCCGCATTCAATTTTCACTTCAGCCTCAGAATGTGGGCGCTTCTATGTGATTGTGTGCGTCTGTTTGTGTGCGTTTCGCTTCGTTCGTATTTTTCTTTGCTGCTTTTTCCCTTTTCTCTGTGCTTACCGCAATTCGTTAGCCGCTCGCATCTACTGCGCTGTAATCGCCGCATTTAGTTGTTTCGCATCGAACGAAATTATTAATTTATCCTCGACTGCTGCGTTTGCTTTTTGGCCTCTATACTTGATGAGATTTTCAATTCTTTTACATTACGCTTTGTGCGGTCTGTTCGTCGGCACGGCTGTGTTGAGTTTGACAGCCATCGGTTTGATCTGCTATCCCGCTCACACATCTTCTGATAGGATGGTCGTCTCGCTTGCGTTAATCGTATCCCGGGCGTTAAACAAGGCCGGCGATATGACGATTGCTCCTGTTTGGCATGGTGAACTCCAGGTGGCGCTGCTTTTTAAGGTAATTTTTAGAGTTTTTATGAAAAGGCGTTGTACGAAGTACAAGACGGCCACACTGCTGGGCCGCCCTGCCAACCTGACAGGAAATGGCAACTAATTTTCTGCGGATTCTTGGGATATTTTTGGTATATTCTGACTTTTGAAAAAAAGAAAAAATTATTAACGTTACAGATGGGGTGTTCCCAATTAGAGTTTAAAAAAGGTCAATGTTCGCGGGCATCGATGTTTTTCAACGTTTTAAAAAAAAAACATCGACAATTTTTCAAAGTTGTCAAAAAACATCAATGTTTCCAAAAAAAGGAAAGCTCTCTTCGGTAAGCCGAAGTATGTATACCCCTACAGTTTTCAATTGGCTCATTGGAACAAGCCATTTCGACCCTATCATGAAAAAAGAATAAATGCATATACACTCATAGACAATAAATTAGGTGTGCATTTTTTTTAATATTGATTTAAATTGATATAAGCATAACATTTAATATGGAAGCGATACTTTTTTAGGCCACATTGTTTCGATACGAATTGGGTGAATTCCCGGAATTAATTAGCTTTCTGGGAAAAATTTTGGATTGTTTTGTTGCTTAGACTGCAATCTCAGCTGGTCAATAAAATATGTGTATAAGGCATTAACCTGTAATTTATAAATACAATTATTTGGTTGCAGAAGGTACGGTATTCGAAAAATATACCTAAATGGGGACTTATTTATCATTAAAATTATATTAGATGGGAATTATATTAGCGCGGAAGAGAGAAGACCTATTCGACGACTCCGAGATGAAAGAAAACTTATAAATCCATTGCAAAGTTAATGAAACGTTACCAATGCCTTAAAACCGGAAAAAAAGGTGAAACTCAGGGAGCACCCAGAAAGTCATCATCTAAGACCGACCAACGCATGGTTCAGTTAGTTAAACGCGACCCGTTCAAGTCCTCCAGGACGATTGCCAATGAAATTGGGAATATTGTTTCATCACGGACGGTTCGGCGACGATTGTCCATACCTACCTACCAGGTAGGATTGGTCGTAGGGTTCCTTTGCTTTGGACGGCAAATTTACAGATGAGGAACAAATTTGGATTAGATCGTAGAGCCTGGTGCGGACCGGAGGGTGAGAAAAAATGGCGTAATATCCTCTGGAGTGACAAAACCAAAATAAATTTATTTGGAAATGGTCAAAAGGAATGTTCGTCGTCCGAAAGGCAAAGTATTTGATCCTAAGTACACATGGTATGGTGTTGGTCCGATTCATCGTATTGACAGAATAATGGACAGATTCGTATACAAAGATCTATTGGAGACGGTGATGTTACCATATGCCGAGGATAATATGCCACTTTTATGGAAGTTCCAGCAGGATAATGACCCGAAGCACGCCTCTCGAGTAGTAAAGGATTGGTTCCGAGAGCAAAATGTGGATGTTCTTGAGTGGCCAAGCCAATCCCCGGACCTCAATCCGATCGAGAATCTCTGGGATGAACTCAAAAGAGAGGTCGGAAAAACTTTTTGTCAAAATAAAATCCAACTTTGGGATATTGTCCAAAAAACGGCATGGTACAACATTCCAATTGAAACTTGTCGCAAGTTAATATCCTCCATGCCATGACGAATGAAGAAAGTCTTGCAAAATAATGGCGGATATACCGGCTATTAGCTGCCAGATACTGGTATAATATAAAACAAGACCAAAAACAGTGAAATTTAGATTTAATTTAAACATACATATATGTATCTTCGTACATCTATTATTGTGTCCAACCAAAAATCGCGGATCTAAGGATATATATAATTTTGTTGTTTATTAAAGGGTTTGTGAAACTGTTTTTACTGTTTGTTTAAAGACAATTAATATAAGATTTGAAAAAAAGTTTGATTTGTATAATCTAAACTAAGATATGACTTAGAAATAAAAAGCTAAACATGAAAAAAAACACACCTAATATATTGTCCATTAGAGTTTGAATTTTTTTGTTTTGTTGCCACTAGATTCCTATACCTTTTACACTTATGCTGCACTAAGCCCAGAATGCAGAATTGGAAAATGAAACTCTAGTAGAAACTCCACGTCATGTCCAGTTTTCAATCTTTGATATTTGACAATTCGAATTTTTCGGGTGAATGCCCGTTTTAAATAATGTAAGTTTGCAGCCTTTCCAAAGTTATCGATATCGATCGATGAAACGGTCACAGCAACCTTATTCACCATGTTCTAATTCCTAGAAGATTGTTAATTTTTAGTATAAATACACATTTAAATATTTTTAAATTTGTTATTTACATATTTATAAACGCGATTTAATTCGTGTTTTTACGTTTGATGGGTGGTAATCGGAGTACCCTTGGCTGGTCCGCTTGGCAAGAGCGACATTTTTCGGCATTCTGACTGCGGTCACACTGGCATTCATAATTCTTAGTTTTTGATTTTGTTTTGTTTTTCGTCAAATTAATACATTTAGTTTTGTGCAAGGGATGAACACGTCTATAAGCGCCTGCATTAGCAACTACATTTACCTGACCGCCAACGAGGACTATGCCCACTGCTTGGCGAAGGTGAGAAAGCCGATTGACTTAGTTTACCCATCGTCTTCTTCTTATTACTCGGCATTTTCAGCTATGCGAACGCTGCGCGCTAAACGGCAATCGTGTTTTGCTGATTACCAACCGCAAGTGCAGCACCAGCGGCAGCCACATCAAGTCACTAAGAATCCTACAACTGGCGGACATCGAGAGCGCGCCGCACCGTCTGCTGGACTTGCACGGAAGCGGTGGCCCGGACAATGATACCTCTGCTCCGGACCTGGTCGTCTTCGATCTGCATTCGCTCGTCCTGGAGGCCATTCAGCGTCCGGTGATGCAGCAGTGCTCCACGGATCAAATGGTGCGTCACATTGCGAAATGCGCAGCTGCTTTTGCCAATTACAGGGAGCTCGTTGCTAATATGGAGCTGAGCGGTAAACGAAAGTCGCTGGACACAATCGTTGTGATGTCCCAGGACTCGTATCCGATGACACAGGCCCAGTTCAAGCTGCTCATCGGCCTGTATTTCTACGGCAATGAATGCCACACGATGTTTTCGACGCTGGCCGGCAGGATATCGGTCTTGCAGGGATGCGCTTAGTCGCGCTCTTAGGGAGAGGGGTATCCTATATATATGTATTTGGTAACCAAGGTCTCAAATGGTTCCTTCACCTGATTACCTGTTATGCATAAATAACCGACATTGGGCAATGATATTCGCTTTTATGTGTAATCAAAATTATTTATTTAAAGTTTGATGTTGAGTTAATGCTGAGTTTTGAGGTAATTTCCCACATTTCGTGAATGCTTTTCTTTACACCATACAAATTACCATAATTTATACTCAAGGGAACTAAAAACAAAATCTAAAAAATTAGATTTGTATTAAGTAGTTCGGTTTGTACTAAAAGTATTAAAGATTAGCCTGAATTTAAGTTTATCTCAAGTGATAAAATGTTTTTTTAGTTCATTAAAAAAAAAACACAAGTCCTTATTGCATATTATACCTTGGTATAATAATAGAAATAACAACTTGACTAAAACCAAATTTAGATGTCGAGTAACTTGAAGGAAATACCTAAATCTAAACGCCAGCACTAAGGATCCTTTTGGGAATCCAAGGAATTCTTGTTTCATTAGAATAAAATATTTATCTACAAAATAATACTAAACACATGGCATCCATGCAAAAAGTAATACTAAAACCAAGCAATTGAATGCTTAATAAATTAAAAACCATTATTTTGAGGTACATATGTACTATTTATTATAAATATAATTAAAACTAAACAAAAAAAAAATCAGATAATATTTAATTATTATAATACATACACACAACAATTGGAAAATCTCAATTTAATTTAAAATGCTAAAAAAAAATGTACTTCAGTTTAATAAAAAAAAATTTTGAATAAATACAAGTGTGATTAAGCTAATATTTTTCTTTTTTGGGAGTGTATTCCGAAAATGTCTCCCTCTTCCCTGGGCAGGAGGGATCTCCGGAACGCAAACGACCAAAGCGCGGAAAAGGAACTAAATACTCCCACGTGATGTGCATGACGCACATAACCCAACCCGAATCCCTGCTGCTCACGATTTATAATTTCCCCCCAGCTCCTCAAATGTAGTCCATCATGCCGCTAATGATCTCGAAGGCATCCCGCGCTGTTGGCTCAATGGCGCTGCTAGGCAGTAGATATCCGTGCACGCCGTTGTCCGCCAGCTGGAGTGTGTAGCTGAATGGAATTCCGATCTCGTAGGCGGCGAAGGCATCCGCACAGCCTGGAAGGGAAAAATTTGAACAAGGATTTGGATTTTAATTTGAAATTTTACGATATAAATGTTGGACTTTGTTCAGTTTACCCAGATCTCTAAAAAAAACTCTCTCTCTCTGATGGAAAACATGCAATGCCCTCATTCGCTCCTGAACGTAAGATGACGCGAGAAAGCTTTGGTTCGTTCCAGACTATATTTATCTACATATATACATATATAAATGTCTAAGACTTTTTTAAAGTATAGCTCGCCTTGCTCATACGGTTAGAAATATCGACATGATTTTGTTTGAAACCTTCGTTCTTGGTTAAAGATGCACGCTGAGAAAGGATTCTTTGATTGGCCTACTAGAAAGTCCGGAAAAATCGCATTTTCCAAAATTTTCATTTCAAAGTACTCTGGATGCAGCTTTGGCCAACCATTTTCAATCGAACGGTTAGCCTGGCGAGTAGACTCCAGCGCGTGTCAGTCCTTATTTTTCATTCTTTTTATACCCTTGCAGAGGGTATTATAATTTTGCCATGATATTTGCAACGCAGTGAAGGAGGCATCTCCGACCCCATATATTCTTGATCAGCATCACCAGCCGAGTCGATCTAGCCATGTCCGCCTGTCTGTCTGTCCGTCTGTCGGTTTCTACGCGAACTAGTCTCTCAGTTTTTGAGCTATCGGGCTGAGCATAGTCTTATTTCTTTAGCATGCAGTATATATGTCGGAACGGCAGATATCGGACCACTATATCCCTTTACATGGTGGTGATGCATATCTGCATCATACCGCTTCAATTCATTTATTTTAAAATGTACGGTTTAAAATTGTCAAACACGTATTTGATGCAGTTCTGCAACATTCGTTTTCTATATAAAAAGAGTTGGTCACTCAAAATTAGTTCGAATACTGAACAGCTGGCAACTTTTCCCGCCAATTTCGTAAATGTGGTAAACACAATTGATTGCGCAGTTTCCACTCACAGAACTAATAATAATACAAGTTGTATAGATAAATCAATTATCATTTATAAAGAGGTAAATATAATACTTATTTGTAGATTGTCGATTTCTTGTGTTCGTTGCATTGACATTTGAGTAAATAAACAAATTGGCTTTGTTGCAGATATGCATCAAAATAGCTTTACGCATGAAAAAGATACTGACAAAATTAATGTTAATTTGTAACAATTTCAGCCTAATCTTGCTAAGTAACTTCGATGATTCGTTTGTTTCATATCTAATATGATTCGTTTTGTGATTTGTTTAATCTATGTGATCCCTGTGCTCGTCCCAATGTATAAGTGTTCGTTATTCGTGTTTTGTGTTAGTATTACTTTTATTAGTACAAACAAGATGTGTGTCCATTCTAATTCAGGAATAATGTCTGGAAAGCGGTTGACATCATCACAAATTGCTCAAATTATAAATGGACTAGAGAGCGAAGATGAATTCGATTTTTCTGCAGATAGCGAGAGCGACTATTGCCCAGAGCCAGCTGAATGCAGTAGTTCAGATGATGAAGACTCGGATGACCGCAACGAACGTCCAATGGACTTAATCGGTAAAGAGCCGACCAATAAAATTGTTGAAACTCCTGATGTGGACATGGTATGCGGCAAGGCTGTTCCAAGCATAAAGGAATTAAGTAA